>PNEQ01080779.1:0-42755 GCA_003012365.1 Medauroidea extradentata
TGAAGAAATATCAGTAGCAGAACACAACGAAACAAGCCATAATAATCCAAACAGTTCCTACTCTAATGAAGAAGAAGCAGATGGAATATTGCGCCGTAGTTCAAGACCTAGGAAATCTCCATCTTATTTGAAAGACTATGTTACAGGGTAACAGGAAGGAAGACTGATGTGTTATAAAGTATTGCTCTATGAGCATTCAATTTGCTAATATCTATGGACTCTTGTTTATTATAATGTCAGATGTTAGCTAGTTCTTATTAAGCAGAATAAAGCCTTATTCTAGGCATTTCCGATATATTCATTACACTTGTTAGATTTATGTTTATTGTAACTCATATTTTATTTTCAGACCCAACTGTTGTGTTAGCTGTGTTTTTTTTTCTGTCCCCCCGGGCACTTTTTATCAGTGATTTAGTGTAAGACAACGCGGGTACGCCCTAACTCCGCCACTTATGTCAAATAAGACGTAAATAAATAATTAAATAAAGTAAGAATTTCGGGGTCTCTGTGTGGCTATTTATTTTCAATACGCCCGAGCAAATTTAGTAATATTGCAACAGAAAGATTGAAAAACGCATAATTTTACGTTCTCGTGAAATATGACATTTAAAACTACACTCCGTACAGTAACCATTACAAATAGAAATTGACAAATCTGTTTATATGGCAGTGGGCCTATTCTTCAAGAAGTGTCACTTGAAATACGGTTTGTATGAAACAGATCTATTAACTTATTATTCCTTTCGAAATTAAAATTTTTTTTGTGTGAGTTTTAAAGTTTCTTCGCGTTTCCGTACTTCAAATAAAAAGAAATGCGATAAATTCGTGAGAAAAATTGGATAGTATTTTTGTTTATTTAAAAAACACAACTATTAAGGTTTCGACATTAAATATTGTGCGATGTAAATTTAAAAAATAGTGTGGTATGGTTTAAGTGCTTCTTGAAGCCACTGCAAATGCTTGAAGAAATTTCTCTGGAATCAGACAATTCGTTCGCCTCTAAGCAGTGTTTTGTGATGGGCTACTTTGAAATATGTAGTAAGACTTAAAATGTATCTTCTCGGAAACTCCTTTATTAATTTCCACTTAACTTCTTTATCAAGTACTGGTGTCTTTATAATTCATTGTAAGATGTAGAACAACATGGCAAAATAGTGCAATTACGAAATTTGTATTGCAAAACGTAAAATATTTAAATTACTATAATTGAGGCGTTCAGAAGCCATACCGACTAACTCAATTATTTGTCATTTTTTAGTTTTGCAAGTGGTTGTATCATAAATTGTGCCATCCATTCAGTGGCCAAAACGAATAACTTCATACGTACACAACAGGTCGCAATGATGCAGTAACATTTCTGGCATCTGAATATTTCAACAAATATTTCAGTTGCCATAGCGATTAACTCCGTGAAACTTGCAATTGTTTTATTGTTTGCTTCAGCTGTTGTTTTGAGAGGTTATGTTTGGTTTGTGGTGTACACGATGATTACGGACATGCTTTAATCATACTGTTACATTACTTGTATTCATTTAATTATAAATGAGTGGTTCTGAAATTGAAAGTGACAGACGTAGCACTATAAGTTATATTTGTGTTGGCTATACAGACACAGATCCAGACTATATCCCTGAGCCTATGACCGGTACGTCTAAAACTAGTGCACACTCTGAATTAAATGTAGTGAGTGTAGAATCACCTATCGAATGTAGAAAAATAATTATTAGTACGCGTAGGGGTGATTCGATACTGAATTAAATATATATATAGTACGATTAATTTTTTAAACTTAAGTAATTTTAAATAATTTTATTCTTGTTGTCTACTTAAAAAAATTAACCAGTAAGTTAACTTACTTAAAGGGCAAGAACAACGTTAACTTGATTTTTCATTGGTTTATTGTATAACACATTTCAGTTTCATTTTATCTGAACATATAATTTTTTTACTAGAAAATTAAAAAATTAGAAACCTTTATAAGATTTTTACCAATAATTTTGTAATTAAATGTGATACATTTAAGTTATGCAAAAGAATATTTCCAAAAATTTTGTAGGTAAAGAAAAATTGGTCAGAAAAACTTTTTATAGTCACCTAACATGGGGTATTCTTTAATCTTAAAGTTTTTTTTTTTTTTTTTCAAAATTTCGGAAATATACTTGTGGTGTAAGAATCTCAAGCTAATATCTCTCACAGTGTGTAGGGATCTGCTGAGGTCTGAACTAGATACCTCATAAGAAATGGAAAATGGATTTGTGCATAACTCGTTTGAATATTATTGAATACATTTCAGTTGGCAATCTGACTAACTCCACAAAAAATATAGTTTTTCCGATATATTACTTTCATAAATTTATTTACAAGGCTATAAATATGTTTATAAAATATATTGCCATGTGAAAGACAATGAAACATTACGAAACCATGCAAATTTTACCACTTGCATTTTTTACACGTAAACATATTTGACGTGTCCTACTGAACAATTAGTAACGATTGAGTTAGTCGGTATGGCTTCTGAACGCCTCAATTATCAAAACATTTTTTTAAAATTCCTGTTATTAGATTGTTACATCTTTCTCATGCTTGTACTCTACCCAATATCACAAAAAATTATATTTGACTGAGAATTCAGAAAATAACTTTCGACATACTGAAAGTCCTTATAAAGAACAAGAGCTGTGACAGTGAAACATACAGAACAATAAAGTCGTAATTGTTACGTCGATGAGATTTAGCGTAAGCAGAAGTTATATGCTGCGTTGTTGGTGCATGCATTAAAAAAATAATGAACTTACTGTTACAATGATATTTAAAATTGCATATTTTCGTTAAAACCGCTAATAATTCATTAAATTGCTAAAGAAACATCTTACTGGATTAATAAACATTCTTCTCGTGGGACATCGCTGAAGTACGGTTATGTAAACTCGTGCATGAACACACTAGTAAAGCGTTATTTAATTTAAACAGAAAAGTACGGGATGAAATAACATAGCATCTGCTGCTTTTTTTACAGACTGCAGTGTAAAGAAAGGTACAGCAAACAACTGCCCGCCTTCATATTCAATCTTTTAAAGCAATTTTGCATTTATGTTAGTTTGAACTCGCACGGACGTAGTGCATACAAGTGTAAACCGATTCTGCCGGATAACGTCATTATTTAACATCATATATGACCTTCATATGGCTTCAAAATTATTGGCGAAGTAATTGCTTTCTTTTGCGCAACTAAAGGACTTTTTTTTCAACCGGAACTTTGGATATGCATAAGCCAGGACACACCACTAATTATTTGTAAAATACGATTGACTTAAGTGTTAATACTTCAATACAATTTGCGTATAGTTACGTATTGTTTTGCTTCGACGAATATCAATAACAATTTTGTGATGCTACCAATTTTGAAATGTTTTGGACTATAGTATCAATAACTATAAGGAAATAAAAAGAAATACACATTGAAACTCCGTGGATTTTTTGCTACTTACAGAAATTTTCTTTTGAAAGACAGAAATTTTGAAACGCGTATTTATATACGTCAATAAGTAGCCCGTAACACTCACTATGGCTTTTATTTTCTTTGTAACAAATTCTTTGTTCTATTGTGGATTCTCTGTGACTCAAACTTTCGCTCGCTGTGACTTACGTCCATGAAATTGGTTTAATTTATAATGGATCCACATTGCTAAGGCCTTTAAAAGATCGCTTGTATTTGTCTAATAGTCCAGTTTTTGGATGTTGGTACTTAAATTGTTCCCGAATATAAGATATTTGAAGGGCTGTTTATTACTATTTAATCTTATCTACGTTGAATAGACAATCACTCTACAAAACATAGCCTTGAGTGTACCGAGATAATAACAAGTACGATAGGTTTTATGTATGTTAATAATAACTTAATTTACATGAGTTATATTAATCCTGAAGCACCTCTACGGTAATTCCGAACATTAATTTACAATTATTGCGTATTATTTGCTACTGACAGCATAGCAGTATTTTATATGCTAACTATGAACTATTGTTCTACCATATTGTTTGCGCCGGATAACCGAGCAAATAACTCCTAACTGACAAAGCAAATGAGATGGCGTTTACTCTAAACTCGTTAGGGAGAAAAAAAAATTAGGAATGATAACTGTTACGTATGAAACGGTGACACTTTTGATGATTTTCCTATATAGTTAAATATATGTACGTGTATGTAATAGATACCTATAATTCTTTACATTCAGCTACAAATTTTTAATCTTAAATACGTTTGAATTTACTTAAACATTTTTGTACACACCAAAAATGATACTATTTATGAGGATTAGTCAGCAATTTTGAGGTTTTTTAAAATTACTCTACGGTATAAACCTTTTGATATTTTAACAAATTGCGTTACTATAAACTTACTTTAGGTTATGTAGCTGTTTTTAGTCACGTTGTATTATTATACTTAAATACTATCTTATAATTTTTTTTTCAAAGAGCCGCTTTTATTGTATTTCTATACGACAACTGCGTAACTAAAAAATACATTTGGACGTTATTGTCGTGCTAAGTTAGCGAACAGTAAAAAAAATACAGCTCGAATGAAGTACTGTGTTAAGGATAACAGAACAGTGCTAGTGTGGTCTTTCTGTTTACATCCTAGAACACGGTAAACATGTCACTTCCTAGTGTTTAATCTCGTAATGTTGTTTAAAAATTGGAATTAATTTTTACTAATAAATACAAGAAATAATTACTTAGATTGTAAAGTCGTGAGGAATAAGAGAACAAACGACTTTGCTTCAGCCCCAACCTATTCTCGCCGCGCCATTGTTTATTGCAGTAAAGATAAAACAATTCCAAGAAGGTGTTTCCTTTCACAATTGTTGCTTACTCCCTAGAATCAGGAGAAGTTGGTTTATTGTGTTGTTTAGGTAACTATAGTGGCTTCGAAAATTCTCTATATTTCCACGAACCCAAGTCGGAAATTCGTGTCATCTTGGCTTACCCTTGTAATTTATTTAATTCAAGCCCTCGAATCTTCGCATTGTCTTGGTTGATTGTCTTCGAAGCAGTCATATAGAACTGCTCACAAAAACAGAATCCTGCTTGGAATTGCTTATAAATTCATTTGCATTGAAAAACTTGTGAGAAACTGTCTTCTAATTTAAAAGTTCTGCCTGTTAAAGGAAAAAAAAAAGTTGGTGGGGATCCAAAGACATTGCGGAAAGCTGTAACTACAAGTTAGGATTCACGGCTTTACGCAACCCGGAAATGCTTAGAGACAATTTGAAGTTTCTCGTGGTGCGCGGAGAATAAAACTGATGGAAGAAACAAAAAGTATGAGAAAGTGACAAAGAGTGAGAGATAAAGCATGCCTTCATCGGGTGCTCTCAATAACCTCCTTGCACTAAAGCCTTCGATGAGTTTTGTAAGAGAAACACCTATTTCCTTCCTAAAACGCAACGTCTACGCAAGGAAATTCCATCAGCTTTGAGTCTAAAAATACTTCGGCGAAGATCTACAATCATTATCGTGAATTGAAATGTTATCTCAATGAGATTTTAAACGTGGATAAATACATTATAGGTAGAGATGATGGTTTATCGCGGGAAAACTTGACTGTTTGCTAGGTTTCAACGTACGTTCAGCTTACCAGAAGATTAATGGCTTTCTCTTGTACGTGAGGCTGTCATCCTATTAATCTCAGCGTGTTTGAATCCCGCTGTTGCATTATTTGATGCCTGTTATTCGTCTACAGACAGCTACGTTGGGTCAGACGCATATCGCCCAATCATACACGTTGAAAGAAAGTACCGTGTTTTCAAGGGCATGTTGGCATAAATAATTTTCGCGATAAATCGTCATCTATAATTATAGTGTTTGTATATCTGCAGAAAACAATGGTCCTCTAGAACCTCTAGAAGCGAAAGGCGTGTGTGTGTGTGTGTGTGTGTGTGTGTGTGTATATATATATATATATATGTGTGTGTGTGTGTGTATGTATGTGTATATACATATATATCAAAATACTTACAAACAAAAATTCTACTTATTGTTCTCCTCATGTATTGTGTAAATCTTAAAGTAATAATTCTGTGTTGAAGTTTGAAAAAAAAAACAGTTCAATAATAAAAACCAAAAATAAAATTGTTTAAAATGTTCAAGTCGAGAAAAATTCTAAATATAGAAATAAATAAAATGTAAAATTTTTTGTTGGTTACTCACGAAACCGAAGTTATTCCTGAAAATTTGATTTTTAATTGAAATTAGTTGATCATTCAGTAACTATGTGGTTTGTTTAGCAATTTAAATTATAATTTTATCACGTAACATTTAAGTAATAAACGTTTTTTATTCCTATTTTGTTACTGAGTGAATTTTTTCGTTAGTAAGTTTTTAGCCTTAATGAGTAACCAGCATGAAATTTTTAAGCAATATTAAAATGTTAAGTGAATTTATGTGGCAGAATGCTATTATATTGACGTTTAGACTAAATGAAAATGTTGGTAATTTTCGTCTTTTACTGTCATTAATTATGTGATTTTGCAGTGTGTTTTACGAATCAATTAGTTTGTAGCTCATAGTACCTAATTAAAGTGTAAATGATTTCATTCGAGTAAGTCAGTTGGTTTTTGTTACTTGTATGTTCAGCAACTTCCAAATATTGACTTTAACATGCCGCTGTGGTAAGACCACGAAAGATAAAAATCTTTCACAAGTGGCAAATGTAGTCACAAATAACGTCTACAAACCTTACATTGTGTCGTACAAATAAATAATTATGAATTTTTGCCACTTGAACGCCCATGAAGTCCTATAGTTAGAGATGATGGTTTATCGCTAGAGACCTGAAAAATTCGTGTTTTCTTTTTGGCTCACGCTAGAATTCCAGCAACTATAAGTTCATGTCACTTTCATAATTGGTCCTTGACTTTTTTGACGCTTCGTATAAGTCGCTAACCCAATAATAACAATGTAACTAAATGCGGGCCCATCTCACTGTGTCAGCGAGCAGCTAATGAACAAGTGTTGTCTGCTTGAAAACACATATATTCTTGGAGGCTAGCCTACAGGTCTCTGAAACCGCGAATTTTTCCCATCTCTATTTATCGCACGAAAATGTGACTGTTTGCTCTGTTTCAACGTAAGTTCAGTTTGACAAAAGATTACTGGCTTTGACTTGTATGTAGAGTTGTTACCCCATTTGACTGAGCCAATAAGAATCCCGGTACAGAAATATTTGATTCCTATTATTGGAATGTAGGAATGTAGATATACTACGTTGTGTCAGATGTATATGTCACCCAATCATGCATGTAGCAAGAAACCACAGTGTTTTCAAGGGTATGTTGGCACAAAAAGGTTCGCGATATATACTATTATTAAAGACGATTGTATTTCGCGAAAATTTTGTGAGCCAAGCTAGCCTTTAAAACACTGACACAACGTAGCTCTCTGCAGACCAATAACATGCATTGAATATTACAATAGCGGGATTCTTATAGGCTTAGTCAAATAGGGCAACAGCTCTACGTACAAGAGAAATCCAGCCATCTTTTCATAAGCTGAACGTACGCTGAAGCCTAGCAAGTAGTCAAGTTTTCCTGCGATAAACCTTCATCTCTAACTATTATTACAGACGCGGAAATGTCGCGAGTTCAAGGACCAGCAGGCTGGACTGCACAGTCCTGTGTACACCCTGTCTTCAGTTACTCGTACATTGGCTGCTGCTCCAGCGAGTGGCCAGTCGTACATCTGACAAGTTAGCACGGGAGTCAGTGAGTGGTTTGATGCAGCTCTGCTATTGGTACACAGTACGAGAGAGAAAAAGAGAGAGAGAGAGAGATCGTTTAACGTAATTCAATCGAAGAGTAATGAACCAGTGCGGAGTTCGAAATCTAACGTCTCAAATTTTCGGGTCTCTAACAGTCATCTCTACCCACAGTAAATATGGATAGGCGGGAACCTTGCACGTTAGTTCAGCGCTTAGCTCGCGAGGCAATGCGGCATTAGATGTGCGCTTCAAGGTCACAATTATAGCACCATCGCTCCTGTAACGCGCAAAATCGCTCTCGATAGGCAGCGCCACAGAATATTTAGGAATACAGAAGTGAAATAGCCGGTAGAACAGTGAACTCAGTCACACACACCAGCTAAATGGCTTCCCTGGTCAGCAACATGGCGGAGACGCCTACCGCCAATCAGCGTAAAGCGACTGCCCTGCTAGCCGGCAAGCCAGGCCAATAGGAAACGTGTCGTAACATGCAGGAGCCAAACATACACGGGGCTGGTATCAACAACCTTAGGCAACCAATAAGCGGCGAAGTTCGTCCGTATCAAACGAGCCGCCACGTTATTTCATGTCTGTATTACTGTCTAGTCTGTGGCAGCGCCCTGGCAATGAACGAAATACAGACCGCGCCAACATACTGGCCTCGACATTGCCAACTACTCTTTCTCTTTCTCTCTTTATTATTATTATGGCTTGCAGCTAACAAATTCTTCAAAATATTTCTATATCACATAAAAAACTCTTTACTTACAATTTTTAGATAAAATATCGACCTGTAAGTTCGGTTCACAAAAATACACATTTAAAATTTTCAGAAATTATGTTTCTATTTTAATTAGTTAAAAATATTCTATTTAATGCGAGAAGAGCAGTAAAATAAGCCATCGCGAGTCCCACGTGGTCCACGGTCTGCCATGTAGACACAACTGACAAAACAAAGTTCCTAAGAATGATATTGTTTGTTTGTTTGTTTGACACAACTGACATTAAACAAAGTTGATGAAGTAAATTTGGTATTGTTTCTTCGCACATGTGAAGTAGTAGCATGTTTATTTTGAAAATAATAAAACTTGTTGCTACGAAACTGTCGTGTTACTAGATGTCAATTAAGTAGGTAAGTATGAAAATAGGGATAATACAGAACGGCAACTGCTACTGACAAGGTGCGGTGTTTATCATCCGTGTACTGCGTCAGAAATCTCATGTCCTCCTTGCAATGCTGTGTCTATGCTATTCTGTAATCCAGAGGCGGAGTGTACGAATATTAGAGCTTTTCAGGTAGGTTACTTTTTGTGTTTGTTATAAGTAATAAAGACACTTGTAAAATAAACATTATTTTCCCATGCCTAGCAATAAAGCTCTTAACTGCAAACTCTTTTTATTCAGAACGGTATATTGCTAGAATATTTCCTTTGATAAACTACGCCTAGTCTTTCGGTTTCATGATTATCAAAGGACTCAAAATAACTGTCCTTAAATTGAAGACGTCTTTAAACCTTGTAAAAATTAAACGTACGTTTTGAATTTTAGAGGAAAACAAGAAAATGGAGTTGTTAAATTACAAAAAAAAAAAACGTTTAAATTTAAAAACTACTTCCGAACGAATTCACCAAAAACGTCATCAAAATGTTTGACGAACTATATAATCTGATAGCAATTATTTTTTTAAATCTTTAATGTAGTTAATTAGTCTATTATAAAATATATCCATTCTCTTCATTTGAAAACCATACTTATAAAGCCATTATTCCAATTGCAGCATGACTTGAATACCACAAATTTATGGGCAGTAAGAAAAATTTTTAAATAAAGTTTACCTTACACAAGCAAAGATATGATAGGTTGCTGCAGACAGTGTCTGTTGCATGCTACGAGTAAAATACTAAAAGAAGAATTTACTCGAACAACATTAATTACGCCTATATATAAACTGCATAAAACACGATCGGCCTATTTAACGTCCAACGGAAATGAGCATCATGGTTATTAGATCAATAGATATAAAATTTCTATCTAGTAATAATTTTAAAAAAATTCCTTAAAATCTAGGGTAAGTTATACATAAAGTTTTAGTTACTTGTGTCCACGACTGTGTAAACTGTATGCATTGTAAGGTATAAGAATGTACACAAACACACATGCGCGCGCACACATACACACATAATCCAATTCGGTCCCTAATTCGTTAATATCACTACAAATATTTACCACCGTAAATGGACGAGATCAGGTTAGTTATGTCAAAACAGGAGCAGTTATTTAAAAAAATAACACTGTACAAACAGAAATGTGGAAATTTTACAATAAAACGTCATACGCTTTATGCTTATCAAATCGTTTCGGAGCATAGGCAATTTCAGTTTACCTACTACGGCATAAATACGAGCAAATCAGCTAATGGCTTTACTTAGAATGTTACCTGAGTAACGTACGTACATACGTGTAAGAATTAATGCTCTAAAAAATTAATTTGTTATATCAGTGTTTGTAAAAAACTGAAGTTCAGTTTTTACTTTTAAATATTACTTCTTGATCACATTGCTCATTGTAATCACCACACGCAATAATTAACTCTCACATTATCACGTAGTACACGACAACCTGATAAGCGAGTGAAAATATTTACCTGGATGCTTTGTTTCTTAAGTTATTAAGACAGGTGAAGTGAGAGGGTTTTACAGCCGATAAGGGTGAAATAACGTGAGGAGACAACAAAACATCTTTGCGTGAATCGGGATTCGAACCCAGGACCTCTCACACCGTGGGCCTTGTCTAAGCGACTACGCTACGGAGGTCCGTCGCATAAAGCCGAAGTATTCTAATTTAACAGCACACTCTTTCTAAAGTTTAACTATTACGCTACGTAGGCTTATTGTTAATTAATCTGACAGGTTGTTTAGCTCGTCGAAGGAAGAGATAAATGTGTTACACAAAATAACACATTGATATTGTCCAAACGTATGTTAGTTTTTTCTTACCTTTTTATAACTTTTACCGTCAAAATATAGGTTAATTTTCTTTATAGTCTTTATATATGTACAATCATATAAGTACGACAATGGTTTATTTGAATGATGAAATCAAGAGGAACGGAACGAGTATTATTTTGAAGCGTAGGCAAGAAAGGCAAAGAACTGGATAGAACTCAATTCCGCACGGTTGCTTGCCTACTTTACAGGCACGGAAATGAGACCCGGCAGTGCTGCAGGGAAATTTATTAATCCATCTAAAATGCCATCGGAATTAAATCCAAATTACCATTCCTTGTTCTCCGGCGGAGAGGGGAGGAGAGGGAGGCGAGAAACAAAAGAGAATATCTTGACTCTCATACCACCTGCTTTTGAAGTTCGAAACCTCATTAAAAGTCCATGCTCCGTAGGTTCTGAAATACAATTAGACAGGATGGCGGCAGGGACGGCGTGGGATCCACGACGAGGGGTGCGCAGGAAGTTTTGTTCAGCCGTTTGGAGAAACGAGCGAGAGCTTAAAACTTTGGGCGCGTCTTGCGTGGTGTCGGGGTTCGCGAAGGGGTCGTTGTTTACCTGCCGAGCTACAAACAGATCGTCTTGCCAGTCTTGTCGAATACACGCCATCTTGCCGGCGGTGTTGCCGTCAATCCAGTTGCTTTATCGCGGGGGGCACCTCGTTACACTAATGCGTCGCGCCTACGCCGAGAAGACGCGAGGCGGCTGCTGTAATAACAGCTTTACACGTCCCTCAATTACTAACCACTCGCGTCGCCTTTTAGTAGATCCACAGTCACACGAGAAGCCATAATTACGCCCACGCCTTCACGAGACATGTCTGACATGTTCACACTAAGTGGCAATCAGTTCATATTCACTGATTACATCTAGGTTCCCGTAGATTACCGGTGGAGCGTGGTCAACAAGTTATATCACTGAAAATCCATCGGCAAAGATCTGTAAATTTCGCGTTATCTGACAACAGACAGGCCTCCAAGTTTTTCTGCTCGTGAATTCTGATGTTGGCAAACAGTTTGTGTGGCCTGCCTTCAACCAATGGTATAAGCTCATTTGTTGGGGCCATGACCTTTCATTTATTTCAAACAATTGCAATTAACTCAAATATTTTTTAACCAAATGCTATGAAAAAATTTGAGGCTATGTAGAGACATACGATACACAATTTTGCCGGAGCGTTTTTTTAAAAATAATGTACCGTTTGCTAGCAAAAAAATATTTGGTTTAATTTTGGCTCATTTTGACAAAAAAATAAGTCACGTTTCAGGGGCAAAAATCTAAAAATCCTTTTGGTGTATTGCAACAGAAAAATTCAGATAAAACGATTATATATAGGTGTTTAAACTGTAACAATGAATTTATATATAAAAAAAATATTTTCGAAACCACTGTGAAACCACAGAGCGAGGCCTTCAACATTGTCCTGTAATGCAGGTACACACAGATACGAATACACGGAGACTATAACATCACAGAGTTGCTCCAGGTAAGCAGAGGCCAGTAGATTCTACAATGTAATATTTACTTATTCACTTTTGGAAAGACTGCTTTGTTAATCGTAATCAGTGCATATTCACTGATTGCCAGTGGGTTTTCATTCATATGCTTTATTTAATATATTTTATTCATTACATTGCTAATTAGTAAATATTATACAGTTCCGATTTAGAGTATACACATACTTGTAGAATTTTAGGAATCAATGTCCTAAGTGCTCACACTGATTTTCCTGAAGCAGCTGTCCGTTAAAATTAAAATTATTGTTTAATATATTAGGGTAAATTTTGCTATGTATGTTACCATTGTCTCTAAATATCAGGACATTTATTTCCTAGCTAAGACTAAACAGCAACCTACGTACACGTGTTGTTGTGAAATTGCATGTCAATATTTTAAGGAAAAAATTCTCATATCCAGAGAAAGTAAACACATTATACACACACGTCTGAGCACGCACACACATAAGAAACGGTTTTGCGGGGGTCACAAAATGTTTTGTCAGTACGAAACTCACCAAAATTGTTTTGTAGCGATAGTAAAAAATTGTTATTGTCACTGCAAAAAATTACAGGATGGAGCAAATTGATTCTGTGATCTCAAAAAAAAAATCTGTCCAAAGTAACACTATCCAGTTCTCGCGCTATCACTGCATGTGATACTGTGAACTGTACAGTAGAATGATGCATTTTTGTTTCTGTGTTCACATAACAAAATTTTTTTAGGATGTGAAATTTTTGGTTCTCTTGATGTTATAATTGTTTTCACAAAATACTGACATGAATATTTCAATCATTTATTTACGTTACGCCAAGAAACTTAAAATCATGTTTGAACTACTCGGGATTTTAGTCCCTACCCAAAATATGTAGGTCAGAACAGTAACCTATACATACTCGACCTTTGGAATACGCACTAATAACTAATTTGCATGGAAGCCTTCACTGCCTCCAGCATTATCTTGTTAGATATATTCACTGGATCTGCAATAAAAAAAACTGATGCAGGGCCACTTTATGAGAATGTGATGCCTGGCCAGGATAAATAATATGAGGACAACTAATTTCCTTAGATTTAGTGGCAATGCGCGCTTTTAGGTCCTCATCCTTTCCCATTATGTTAGCTGCGTCGTCTAAGCTCTGTTCTCGGTGAGACCTGGATAAAAACGACTTCTTTACATGCCCTTTACACTTTAAAAAATTATCTCAGCAACGATCACGATCCAACGTGAACTTAAGGAAAGCCCAATCCTTTTAAAATATAAATTATATATATTTTTTATCCAAAAAGTGAGACCCATGAAATAAGAGGCCCGGGGTATATGTCCCCAATCCCTCTTTTTAGACGCAACCCCTAGATGGAAGGGTGCACACAAGGCTGTACACAGTATGAAACATTTTTTGTTGCAAAAAAAATTAACAGGATTCCAAAAGAAATTTTGTAAATGTACAAAAGTATTGTAAAAGTAACAGGAAATTCTTGAAAATATGCAAATATGTGTTTATTATTACAACACTTTTTGTATATTTACAAATAAATTTTGTATATATGTAAATATGTATTTTATTACAAAACTTTCTGTATATTTACAAATAACTTTTGTATATGTATAACTAAATTCTTGGACATTTTATAATAATAGATAGAAGTGAAAAAATGTTTGGCAACCAGCTTTCATTAGATAGATAGGCTTTCGGAGATTTTTTTCGTTTCTCATCGAACAATCTGCTCATAAAAATGTATCCCTCTAAATACCTTAGGCCGTGTTCCGTAACGTAGTCGTTTAGGTGCCGGCCTACGGTGCGAGAGATCCTGGGTTCGAATTCCAGCTCGGATATGGATGTTACGTTCTCCCTTGACCTCATTTAATCTCCAACGGCTCTTAACACCTCGTTGTTATAGGGCCGTTAAATCCACTCACCTCACCACCTCCCCGCAAGTATTTGAAAAATGTAGACCACTTTAATGACCTGCTACTTTTTTGCTGTACTGGTCAAACTGATAAATGTTTTGATAGAAGTTAAAGAGTAGTTTCTATTAAAAATTCTATGTTTTCACTGTATATAGTCCTTCCACGAAAGGTAATTTCACTCGCGAAATATCCTGGGGGTGTCTATCAACCTATTGGTTTGGCCGGTGTCTGGAGTATTTTTTCCCCCGGGCAGCAAGTTGGTAGGCGAACCAATGCCGTGTTTCGTACTCCGCTGCTAGGTTCCAGCCCGCAGTTCCATTAGCGAGGCGGCGAGGTTTGTGGCCATTCTCGTGGCTGCTGGACCGTACACGCCTCTAACGAGCTGCCATCTGTTCTCACCGTACACAGCTCGGCTCGGGCTCGTCCTACTACTGGTCGGGAGGGTTATCGAACTTCTTATGGACGAGTTCCACTTAAAAAAAAAAATTGTACGCTTACAAGGAAAATCCTTGTAAACCCAGTTGCCGAAGAAATCCGTTGTAAAACTACAGTAGTTAAGATTGTAAAAATACAACGGATATGTGTGTAAAACTACAAGGTATAGACTTGTATTTTTGTACTAGTAATAAGGAAAAAAAATCAATAATCATTTTAGTGCAAGCATGACAACTTAATCAGTAAATAACCTTTGGACAAATACATTTTACATTTAATTACTTTGTGAATGTATCTGGAATTGAACCTGCATCCTTGCTCGTACCACTCATTTCACTCCTAGACCACGTAGACGAACATATTGATTGTTCTTGTTTTATTTGTATAGTTCAGTGATATAAACTAAATTTTGAATCATGCAGTCAATATAAATATTAATTTTATTCAAAAAAAATTCCAAAGGATGTGATTTGTGTATAACTTTGTGATATCCGGCGGGCGAACGTACGATTTTAGTAGACTAAAAAAGAATATTCTTGTAACTTGACATACAAATAAGTTTACGAAAAAATTTTTCGTGCATTCACAAAATATTTAAAACTACAAAGAAATTTCTTGCAACTAAATAAAAAAAACAGTGGCAAGGGATAATTTCTGCCGCTAGGTTGTAAGATGTCTAATAAAATGCGATATGGTTAGACCTGCTGTGGTAACACTGCACTACTTGAAATATTAGTTTCTTCTCCACTTGGGGAAGAGTAAACAAACTGAAGCATAATTTTTGTCTACGCAGCCAAAGTTTGTAGTTGATTTACCAAAATTGCAACAAAATAAAACTTTTCGTATGGTACAAATTTGTCGTACTGTACTATTGTGGACATACTAAATTGCAATATTATGTCGTATAAGAATCTTAGTATGAGACTAAGAGAAAACATAAAAAAATTTAAAGAAAAAATTAAAAACAAAGCCTAATTTGGCAGTAGTCTACTCATCCATAAACCAAAACAACAGAACATGAAAGATCCTATAAGGAATTAGTCAACAACAAATAAAGAAATGTAAACAAAACATTCAAAAATTAAAGTTGCAAAACAAACCAAATAAGTTGAAAAACAAACCAAATAATTTGTAAAACTCGGGACACCACAGCAAAGACAGACAAATGCATCCCATTTTACAGTATGTTAAGTTAAGCGAAGATATTTGTTATAATTTTCTTACGTAAATGGGATTCATTTTTAAATATATTTTTGTAGAAATATCGAACCGCCTTTATAATTACGAAATCACTAATACTGTTTGTTCAGTTTTCAAAGCGGAAATGTCAACAACTAATTTCGACCTCTTATTGTCACCAGGGAACTAGCGTGAGTAAAGTGAACAAATTTTGGCCAGTGCTTAACAGCTAGGTTTATTGTGCTGGTTAGGTGTGTATAATACAGAGCTGGAATGAAAAGGGGGGGGGGAGGCACAGAAGATCTCCGAGAAAACCAACTAACAGCATCGTCCTGCACGACTCTACATGCTAAAATATCGGAGTAGATACAGCCAGGAATCGAATCCGGATCGTCTTGGTGGGAGGCGGGAGATATAGCATTTATAGCAACTGCAGCCCAGTTAGTAACACAGAGCATCCAAACTTATAGTAGAATTAAATCGGGGATTTGCAAAAGGGACCAAGTCCACTTTTTGAGCAAATTCAGGTCATACGAGATTTCGACTCTCCAAAGCATTCTCTTGGCTGTCAGCAGCAAAAGGAACCCAGTCCTGTACAAAAAATACGTTAAAAGACTACTCAATGAATGTGCCAATAGCGCGTTATTTTTTTGTTTATGACTTACATGATTGTAGTTGAATAATAATTTTCAATGTGGCTTAGTAGTTTACTCACTAGCATATACTCAAGTTCCAATAACCTACACCAAAGACATTGTGCTTTCTCTGATAGTGTAATACGTAACACTGCTTTATGGGTAAAAGGTACTGGGTGGTGTTGTGCTTTGAAAATGTGTTTCTGTGTATCATATTATTATTTTTTCACTAGAATATACCAACATTGCACTAATATATAATCAACGCATTATATTTCATGTGTCACTGTTAGAAAAAACGCTACTTATTTTTTTAAAGGTATCAAACCCAATAACATTATTAATTTCTAAAAAATAAAATATAAATGTGTGTGTATGTCAGTTATGTTTCATATTATTCCACACACTATACTTTCAAGTTATCCATTATTGATGACCAGTTTTACTCCCAGATCCACTATGATACGTTTTTTGTTGTTTCCCAGCAATCTACACTCTTGAACTTGGTCCCTTTTGCAAATTTCTGATTCAAAACTGAGCCCGATACAGGCTCCTTACAACACACGTCTTGCCCTTCTCGACAAAGCTTCTCTAAGTTCTATATTTTGTGAATAAAGGTGGACTTACAACGTTATTTAGAGGATGTACTGTACGTATGATAAAATGTTTCAAGCAAAAAGTTGCAAGACCTTCCACAGAATATAAGTAAAAATTGTATTTTACTGTGAGCTGCTCGTCAGTGAAAATTCACACCGCTGTAACAAGTACAGTGTTCATCACAAGGCAGCGTTATTAGATCAAACCTGTACGTTTGTGTCATTGACGTGCATGTCCGTGTGCTTTTTGAATAAAATGCTGCACTTGTGTCTCACTCGGAACTACTCGTGCCACTACATTAATTGCCTCATCTGAACTGTAAACAATTTCTACCACATCAGAATGCATTTTACTGTTTCCTAAATATATATATGAGAACACTGCCAGCTATGTACGGGAAAGAATTTTCCCATGTATACTGTCTTAACACTCTTATACAACGGTGTGATAAATTTACAAATAATTTTTTACAGTGACTACGTAGGTAGTTTGATCATGTATAAAAATTTTCTCAACACATTCTCTCAATATTTTTCTACTAAACTACGACAAACTCAATAATAATCTGATTCACTAGTAAATATACTTTTATAAAAATAATATGATAGAATGTGGTGGCATATGTGTAAGTTCGATAGGTATAATGCCACCTAATTAAGTTTGTACTTAATTACCTATCATTAGATGCAAAATTATTTCGCGTATTGATTCTAGGTCAGGTTGAATGCCAATATTATATACTTCACTACTCCTTCTGTGATTAGACGACACCTGTTTTAACACATATTTGACGACTGCAAGCTAGTGATAAATAAGGAAAGAAGTCGTGGTGATAACACGTGTTATGGTTAGAAGCCAATAGATATTTGACTTTGGCCAGTGTGTGTATAGGTCTGAGAAGTCTAAGCTGTTTCCAGGTTAATACGCGAAACACTCGTGCCTCTAACTATCTTTTATCTCGCTGGAGCTCTAGCGCAGACGGCGTCTTAAAATTGGAGGGGGGATGGGTGAGCTTTCAACACTACTTTATTAATTTTTTGATGAATATAATGTATTTGAATTTTATTACCAAAATTCTGGGTATATACAAGCACAAGTAAGAATCTGGGTATTCCTCAAAGTATGCATTGGTGTAATGACGGTGGAGTTCACTCTGTAGAGACGTTCGAAATAGAACACTGGTTTATTAATTTGTTTAGTTTGGGATGCAGAAACACAACTAGCTTGCGAAGTTTTGACGTAAGAAATTAGTATTATATATATATATATATATATATATATATATATATATATATATATATATATATATATATATATATATATATATATATATTACACACACACATATATATATATATATATATATATATATATATATATATATATATATATATATATATATATATATATATATATATATATATATATATATATATGTGTGTGTGTAATATTATGTTTTAACTAAGTTAAATTTTGGGAAGTAAATCCGAAACCTGAATTATGACAAAAACCTCATAAATCCAAAAGTAAACATTTTCCTCAAGTGCAGGCAACGTCGTTAGAGTAATGCAGTGGCGCAACCAGGTTGTTTTGAAAGGTGGGTTAATATTAGCAATTTTATAAAGGAACACTGAGCCTTGTAATTAAAGAGGGTGTCCGGTGGTCCTCTCCCGGGAAAATTAGGATTTAAAGGTGCAAAATTGTGCTACTTAAGCATTGTTCATACCTAAGTACTGAATATACCAGTAGAAGTAATATTATGATTTTTAATGGGGAAAACACTTTACGGCCATCATATTATAGGGGGGGAGAGGGGGGTGAATATGGAACCCCTACTCCTCGACTTCGACGACCCATACGTAGCGAAGACCTTCGTACCTCGCTGATTGGGCGGTGGACGGTAGGATCGGTCAGATGGTGCTGACTAGAAGTTGATGCTGACGTAGCCTCTTCGTTCTCGTTCTCTTTATCGAATCAATCCTACCACTTTCCAGTTTCCAGTCCCTTCCTGCTCGACGCAGACTTACCGTCGCGCTGCGAATGCACTGCGACCTGCCCTCATTGGACCCCAGCACTCGATTGACTTTGGAAGGAGGTACATGTATTGTGCCGGCATTGTCCCCAGATGTTCTCATGCACACATCTGACTATGATGAGTCCAAACATCCTCGGGTTCTGTTTGTCTGCTGGTGTTTCAATATTGTGCTATGTGTGATTCAGTGCGGTTGGCATACACATGTTAACAGGCTAACAACGCATTATGGCTGTGTGTGCGTGTGTGCGCGCGTGTATGTATGGATAACTTGCCTCATTATCCGCTGTCTTATATCACACAAAGACAAACACACATACTCAAATATGTAAATTCTTGTGATCTCTCATGATAATTGATAGCACTAAAGGCATCTTATTGTATATACTGAAATTGTCTCTTCTACCTTTGAATATATATTGAATATATATTCAAAGCTTCTACTCTTGAACGCGTAGTTAATTTTTAATGTATAAATTATTTCCTATTTTACTAGTTTCCATCTTATAGACAAATAAGTAAACAATCAATCACTGCCAAGCCTTATTCGTGGCATATTATTTGTGGCATTTATTTTAAAACATGATATAACGAACATTAAAATATATTTTAGTTAAAATTATATACTTAAAAAATTTTTTAACACAATGATGTCGTTAACACGAGGTAACAACTTCACAATTTCAGTGCAATAAAATTTTCCAGAACAATTAGCCGAAACCAGAAGATTTCACTACAGGCGTTATTTACATTAATATCGTTTTATCGTATAGTATATGCTGAAGGAGACGTTTGTAACAAAATACGATGTGAATTATACATTAAGAGATAGTAGGACGATAACTTCAGTTTTAAGTGATGAATTTGAGAACACATATCATTGTACATACAACGCTAAAAGCACCAGTTTAACATTGTAGGTTTATAAAAGCCAATTTACAAAAATTAAAAAAAAACAGCAATTCTAGAACATAGTTTTTTTCCTAACTATCAGAGAGAAAATTTTTTTCGAGTAACTTAATTTTGAAAAACAATTGTTGGTGTTGAAATCTGGCACATTTAATTGCGGCAAAAGAGATCACACTTAACATATGCATCATTCTGGGAAAATTTTTGTTCATAAAGTTGACTAAATCGTATCTACAATTTTTGTTTTGTACTATTTTCATATCTCTGTAAATAAAATGTATTTAATATCTAGTATCGTCACCTTAGTGTTACAATCATTACATCATAATTATAGCAATTTATAATGCGCTTTGTGATGTCGTTGACAGTCAAATCAACACACTGAGTGTATGTATGTTGCTGATTAACGAACGTGTCTCCTAGACACATTATAATATTAATCAGCAACTGATGACGTTAGTAGGGATGTTTTTTTAGTCTTAGATGCTGGATGAAAGTATCGTAAATATAAAATAATGGACGAGTCAATTTTAAAAACGGCGCAATGTTAAAACAATCGCTTACGCGAGGCTGTCGTGACTAAGGATAATTGGTTTTCATGAAAATATTTCTTGCACCACATTTTTAACAATTCCTATAGCACACCTGCAGCTATGCTTTGTGGATATTGGCAGCGTGTCTTTATGTAGAGGCTTGACTTATGTGACTGTGCCAATCAGAACAAGATTACTGCGACACCACAGGCCTGTGATTAGCAGTATCGTGAGATGCAGAAAGTTAAAACATCTAATCATATACCAGCACGAGGCAGAGCTGCAAGTGTGCACGGCAAGATATGGAAACAAAGTGGTGCACAATTTTTTCGCGAAAATAAGGCGTTCCTAGTCATGCCTGTTTAGCAAATGTTAAGACATGGGTGCCTTCCATTCAGACAAGACACAGTGTCTTGCCACAGTAAGAAAACGTAACTGGTAACAGCCAAACAACTGGTTCACCGTACCGTGTATAAATTGCCATTTACATCACAGTAATGACTTCAGCATATTGACTGATGAATAGTGTATCATAATGATTTGTAATTATTTCTCGCTTAATGGTACAAAAATGCTCGTTTAAAAATATTCTTAGAAATAATTACTTATGCAATATATAAAACACTGCAAGGAAAATTGTATGGTTAAAACCTCGTATAAGCTGTTCAATGTAAACTGAGCACTTACCAAAAATAATAATAAATATGAAATGTGTTCTATTTGGCTCATAGAGGTTAAATTTTGAGAATGGTGAAACGTTTACACTGGTTTCTAGTTACATATTAAAAATAGTAAAGTGGCTGCAAAATAGCTGAAAGAAAATGTTAAGCGATGCTCACTTAAACGTGAACAACCTACAGTAGTATTAATAACAGGCATAGTTTCTACTGTAGTCTTATTCATAAAATGTTCAGCTACAATATAAGATTTACATATTACATAGCAACGCATTGAAGAACATTCCTTGGATTTCATGTATGCCTACTGGTACACAAAAATCCTTGGAAAATATTTGAAAAATTAATGACAAAATTAGCGGAGATACATTCCTTACCACTTCTATAGAAAATCAAACTGACGTATGTTCTTGTCTGTACATGGTGGAATCCACAAATATTTTCCTGGCCAGCAAGGTCCCCCGACCTTTACCCGGTAGAACATCAGTGAGAACCGCTCGTGCGGAAACTCTGAACCTGTTGCCAGCCGGCTGAATATTAATTTACCTCTGTCGAATGTACAATCGTAAGACTAACTTGCAAAACTTGTACCCAGGCCTGAGGAGGATGTTACAACGTTCTGACATGGTATCAGCCGACCCACCGAGAGGGAAGGGAAGCAGGGTAAAATCCCAGGGGCCCGGCCCTACTCAGAGGCCCGAGCTTAATATTTCACATGTTCTGAACAAAAATGTTAGTTAGTGACGTCTGGTGTATTTTCGTCCAATTGTTCCAGTTGTAGTGTGCTACTTCAAATTTACTTATATTGTAATATAGTAGGCTATTATTCAAATTCCACGCCCATAAATACAAGTTATCATGCTGACTGCCAAAGAAATGGTATCGAAAGATACATTTTAATGACTTCAGTAAAGCCCTGGCTTAAATAAATTTCGCGAATCGTGTTATGTGAGCAAGACCTATTATACTGCATGTTGAAGTAGAAGATATACACCATTTCATTAAAAAATATTACAGTGATATGAAACAGTACGAATCAATTTGGGCTTAATGTAAATGTGTTGTTGAAAACCTAAATATACTATTTTACCAAAGCTGTCAATAGGTTAGTCAAAAAGTAAAATAAGAAGAAATAGTTTGCTTATGAAAGTCCTGCAGATACGCGTTTCCACAAACAAACCCAGAAGAACATTTTCATGGGCAAATATTTAACGTGGTGTAATAGGAAGTCAGGGGTTGGCCCTGCCTATGGCAATGTATGGGAGCTAAGTGAAGCCGTCGTTTTGGTGTTCCGTTATGGCAACCGCTTGTTCCTTAAACAATCGCAACACGAACATGTTCGTCCCGGTCCAAGCAGTTTAACAGTTAATCAGTTTTGTTTCTTACATCGCTAATTTGCACTACTCTGAGGTGTTTTTATTGTTTAGAGGCGCATCAACACAACTGTCCATAACCTTGAAAAGCCTCAGCGCAATGATGAGACGCTATAACAGCCGGCTATAACTACGTCACAGCATGCCATCTCCTGACTATTGTTACCTCCGTGTGGGAAGTATTCTGCAGCCAACTTGTGTGACCTTTTCAGCATCTTGTAGAAATATCCGAAGGCTAGACGAAATCAAATTCAAGAAAGTAGAAGAAATATTTCTGAGAAATATCGTGTCAACGTAAGTGAGAAAATAGGCGAGGAATTGTTTCATCTAGAAGCAATACACGTTTCCAATTTAGAACCGGCTGTTCTACCATCTACTGAGCTGCTGAATAAACTTCATTAAATAAATAAAATGTATAGTATATTTCATAACATCATCGTAGCTGTACGGTTATTTGTCACATATCCAGTGACTGTAGCACAAGGTTAAATGGTCTTACAAACCTCTGTCTAGAGCCAATAATGTGCTGTGGTGAAAAATGATAGAAGACCATTTATCCAATATCGGCAGTAGTAGTCAGACTTGCAAAAAAATTTGACTTTAATCGTGTTATTGAGATGTTTGCTAATCGCAAAGCTCGTAAAGCTCCCCTGAATTAATGTTCAACTTGTGACATCTGTTTTAAATATGTGCGTTTCGTGTTCCTTAAAATATTGCAACACAAAATTATTCACGTCTTAAATTTTTCAGATCAATTTATTGCGTATGTCTGAAAGTAATTTTTAAGTTGCACCTTCGTATTTGTAATTTTCATTTTAAGTTATTGGAATGTCAATAAACATAGTTAAATCTGTCATATTCCGACTCCAAAGCAGGCGCCAACTAATTTACAGAGTAAAATTCATTGAAGATTAGAAAACGCTCACTTTTAAAACGTGCTGTCAGAAAATATCTCTTCCGAAATACAATCGCCCCAGGAATAAAACATAGCAATTATGACGTAAAGAGTAGGAAAGTTTGGCGAAAGAGGAAGAATGGAAGAGGACACACAGATAAATTAACGTTTAAAAATTTCCACCGGAGCTGTCGCGGTTCTCAGCGCCCGAGGCCGGGGGAAAAAGTTAGGCTTTGGAATCGCATCTCTTTCCGCAGCGGGCTGGAAAAAAAGTGCGGCGTAGCTGGAGGTGGCGAGTTGGCTGGGGTCACGGGAAGGAAGCAAGAAGTACGGCGAGCAGTTTAAATTATTAACCAGGCCGTCTAGCCAGGTCTCTTAGCCAGGGCGAGTTCTTTTGTGAGCTGCCGCAGCGCCTCCGGGGAGCAGGCTCGCGACACAAAGACATGCCGGAACAAGAGAGGTTGTCGACAAAGGTAGGGTCCTCGAACCTCGGCTGCTGAACTTCTGATACATCCGGAGATGAATGGAAGCACCGCTCTGTCACAATCTTCAGATGTCCAAGAAGTTAGCAATGGCGAGTAGCTTGTCTCTTATTCAACCCCTGAACCCTTATGCCACCACTTGAGTTCACTATAAAATTATTGATTACCAGTGGCGGCGGTATGTATTCTTGCAAGGAGAGGGGACAGGATCGTTGAAAGAAATTTATTCCCGAGTATTTTCCTATATAACGACAATCCGTAGATTACACTTTTGTATAACTTCTAACTTCATAACATAGTCAAAGACTTTCTTATTTTTGGAGCACCGATGGTAGATAGGAAAAATGTCAATTTCCTATCTGCCATCCTGCTCTAAAAATAAGCTGGGGGGGGGGAAGTTATGTCGAAAATTGTAAAAATTCCCTGCATTGGCGCTCCATTCCCCTTAAAAGGGTGCTCCGCAGGAAAATTTGGATTTCGGTGTGAAAATTGGTGCTATTTATGTGATTTTCGAGTCTAAATATTTAACATATAACTGGCAGAAATTGTCATACTTTCTAAAAAAAATTACAAATAAACTCTAAATAACCACTAAAACGTAAAGTGGGCACTATCCCACAGTTGAAGACGAGGGACAATGTCCCCCTATTCTCCCCTTCCCAACCAACATTGTTGACAACCGTAATTCAACTTAAGTTGCTGTTAAAGATGCTACATCTTTGTGTGAGCCAGTATATTGATACGTTCCGTGGTTAACTTCCAAGAACATTGTTGATTTCGACTTGCTATTACGCAAAAAGTTGTAGTGACGAAAATGTAATTAAATTCATTTAAAAAAAATATAAAGTAAGAGGTACGAATTGAACACAATCTAGTGTTTTCTAGCGATCAGTTGAAAATAATGCGGTCAGAATAGTTTGCAGACAAATTTACGCCACCAGTTCATGAACATTTATACTGCACTCCGTAAAATGTACCGCATAACTGTATTTTTATATTTTCAACGTACCTACATGCAATTACAGTAACGTTCGAGATAGATAATTTTTGCGCATAGGTTCACAAAAAGATGCGGAACAATTAGAAAATTAGAAAATTATAGCATTTTTAACTACCGATGTTGTACTAATAACTTTTCTATAGGCCTATATACGTATTATTTCGTGTTCAAGGGAAATTTCTATCAAATAATATTTTCACATGTAGCATACATGTGTTTATGCATATACTATACATACACATATATCAAACAATATTTTCAACACAAAAAATTAACTAACAAACAGAGATATCACAAATTACTAGTCACTGAAATGCGACCCAGATTTTATTTTTCTTTTGCTGGGTTGAAAGAAGTGTATGTTTATTACGACACAGTCTAGATAAGCTTTACCAAACTTTACCATAATTATCTCTCAACGGTTGGTTTTGGCTTAGCCGGCGTTCATAAATATGTAACACAGCTACGTGAAAATTACAAGTTGTGAAAGAGGTAAATACAGTGTAAGCAACATTCAGATTTTCGTGGGCGTAGGAAAATATTTCTGTTCTTAACGTATTCTGAATGCTAGTATTAAAGAATGTCAGAGAAAAGAGAGGCGGAGAAGAGTAGGGGAAGGTTCGTGAAAAGGTTAGTTAAGGCCGTGTGTTAGTGTTAGTGAGGCACGGCGCCAAAGGCGATGTTGACCGGCTCGTATAGTGCGGTATCGTCTCTACCGCAAGACACTGAAACGGTGTGGATTTGTATCGTAGATCACTCGCCTGGCTGACACTTTCAGTGGCGACCCCATATTTTTATTGGTAAGAAGTTTTAAGCAAAGTCAATTGCATGTTTCTAGAGTTACCGAATCCCGTGAGTAGTTTTTCGGATATCACAGTTTGAAAAGGCTGTTTTCAGCCATTTTGAGGGTCTCTGAAATAATTTTTTTTAAACAGACGTGATGTTTTGAAACTACTTTCCCGTCATCGTTTGAAGTATATTTTCTTTTCGTACATTGACACAATTGACCAATGGACACGTGTGATTTACTATCGTAAAAATAAAACGTATTTACGAACACACTGCAACACATTATAAGTTTGATTTACAATCACCCGTCTTATGTTTGTTTTATTTTGTCGTTATTGTGGTTGTGTAGTGCTGCGAAATTGTCTTTAAAATACGATAGAGGTAATTTTCGGGTCCAAAAAATATTGTAACTGAAATAACTTTTTTATAAAATGCTAACCCAATTCAAACCCTGAAAAATATATCAGTAAACCATATATGCTCTCGAAATTTCTTCGCAATGAAAAATAGCGATTGCAGTTATATACTACCATTGATTAAAAATATATTTTTTTATATATAAACCAATTGCTAAGGGCGTTCTGCAAAAAAATCGAAATTTAATGATTGTACGAAACAAAGCCCAACTCTTAAACACTACATTAATGGTAATTTCACATAAATTAAATATTTTTCTGTTCCATATTTTTCGTAAAATTGCATGTCAGTAGTTGTGGTTAGACTATTTTTGCTATTTACCTAAAGTACAATCTATTGAAAAAATAATAATGAAAACATTTAGAGTGAAAGCAAATGTATTAAGATACACAGAATGCCACCTTTGTAATATAAAGTTAAAATTGTTTGTGTTAAAAAATTCTTCAATGTGCCTAAATTTTTTATATACCTGGATACCTGTATTAAATAATAATTATTATTTTTGCCAATAAAATACTCCTCGAAGAAAAAAAGACCGCAGAATCATTAGAGGGATCATGGGATCCAAGTACAAGAATGGCGTCCACCAAATAAGATCAAACACGGAAGAACAAAGTGGAAAAATTACAGATAAAAATCGCAAAAGGCAGACACGATTTTACGGGCACCTAAAACGAATGGATAGAAACATTTTGACTAAGATCTTTCCCTCTTTTGATTCAAATCCCAAAACCATGATGCCCTGGTTTAGAAACACTAACGAAGACCTCCAGCTGCTACAACTCAAACCTGAAGATGCCTTTGATAGATATCTCTTCCGCAAGAGGATATTGACGAACGAGCTACACCGAGACGTGCAACCGAAAAAGAGGCATGGTGCCCAATGGACAGAGGAGCGCAAACAGGCCAACTTTCGAAGAATGAAGACATTTTGCGCACAAATGAGAGCGAATTTCACTTTAAAATGTAACAAGACTTAACGCGTGGTCCTAGATGCCCCCCCCCCCCCAAAAGTGATATATTACAGGAGTAATTTCGTACCTTACTACATTCACTTTCACTCTAAATTTTGTCATTTTCATCGTTTGAATAGTTTTTACTTTGGTAAAGTAGCAAAAACATAGTCAAATCACTACTTCAAAATGCGCTTAAATATAAAATATGGAGCAGAAAAATATTTTACTTGTGGGAAATTACTATTATTCTAATGTATAAGATTTGAACAGTGTTTGGTACAATTATAATGTTACTAATTTTTCAGTGTAGAGCGCTTTTAAGGGAATTTTTATAACCGATTTAAATATTTTCTTTGTAAATTGGAAAAACTGCAAATTAAAGAAATAATGACAGACGGATGACGGATTGTTGTGGACTGTAATTTTTTTGTACTTTTACAAGGACACTCATTGGAAACCCAGTTTCCATAGTGGCAGATTCATTATAAGACAGCAAAGGTTGTCCATGTAAAAAAATGCTAATTATATGTTTGTTAAATTACAAGGGATAGCCTTGCAGTTGTACTTGCAAAAAATAATATAACATTTTTAATACCCGTCGTATTTTAATACTGTCTCTTAACTTATTTATTAAATAACTTTTGAATAAATACAATTTGCATGAAATTTGTGACGGTCCCCCTTAATGCAACACAAGCTATTGAGTCGAGGAATGAGAAATAATAACTCGGGAAAATATTGTTAAACCGGTCTCGCGTACCGCCACGTCGCTCACAGAGGTGGAGAGAGTTGTACTACTGCTGAAATCGATAATATTACGCGACGCTTACGCTTGCCCTTGCAAATATTTAACGTTAGTATTTTAATTGAAATGTTTCGACGAAGTGGCCGGATAGGACGCCAACAGCTCCTTCCGCGCTCACCTTTACTTCTCCCCTTAAAATCTCGACGACTTCACATCTTAACTTTTGACGGGAAACAGTCCCCAGTGTACAATAATCCTTGAGCACGCCTTCCAGCCAATGGAAACCCTGGATTGCTTAGCTCCGCCCCTCGTGAGCAAAACGTCACGCTACCCTTGACCGTTATTTATTGTTTGTCAAAGCTTAATTATTACACATTTGATGACATACCCTTGATTGATTACAAAATATAATTTTCACTGATTAGCTATAACTATACTGACACCGAAAATTATTCAAATAAATAAAAGTAATCCCCACTACTAAGTTGTTACAGGGGTGCTTTGGCAGAATGAGGGGGGGGGGTGGTTGGAAAGAGAGAAGGAGGGGGGGGGGCTGCCGGCCGGCCCAGACTTTTGTGGCGGCAGACCATCCGCTCTCCTGACTTCGAGGCACTTGATTTCCTTTTACTATTATCTACTAAACTAATCCTAAACTACTTAAATCTATTAATACAACTAAATTACCATTATTTTCAGTACCAACGTGTCACGACGGTTAATTTGATACCCGACACGAGGTATCTACAATTATAAATGCTCATTTCTTCAAATTTACATAATTAAGTATACCGAGATAAACCAAAGTTCCACTTTGGCTCGTCACAAATTAAGTTGAATATAAATATTCTATGCAGATACCCAGTTTCGAACACGCATTCCTGCGCGTTGTCACTACGCATATGACCCTAAGACCACCTTGATATTCGTACTACCTGTTTGATCTTTTTGTATTTGTATTCATTCAATTTAAGGTTCAGTGATGACATTGCGGTTACCTTTTATAATTTAAGAGTGCAATCCATATAAAAAACTTAATTTTATTCCAGAACAAAGCTTTCCAGAGGCTATGATTTTTGTATAACTGTGTAATTTCCGGTGAATCTGTGATTTTGGTAGACTACTAATTTTCTTCCAAGTTTTATACAAAGGAAATCCTTCATACTTTATAAACAAATTGTTTTAGGAAGAAAATGTTTTGTACATTTACAAACATTTGTAAAATTAGTAGAAAGAAATTCATTGTCATTTTTTCAAAAATAAATTACAGCACAGAATCTGTCGGTATCGGCGTATACAAGGAATTTTTCTTCAGTATTACGAACTTTGCCTATTTAACTTTACAAACGAATGAATTTACATATAAATCTTTGTACTTTTACAAATACTTTTTAGATTATGGATTGCTAGGTTTTCGGACGGGCCGACGACTTATTATAGTAACTCCACTTTTAGTCATTTTCCCGGCGAATTGACGTGTGGCGTTTAAAACTGAAACCGTCGAGGTTTAAGAGGGCGTGGTACATAATTCAATGATAAAAGCGATAATCTATAACTGTGGTTTCTTGAAGCCAAATTGCGAAAATTAAACAATAGCAATCCTAGACAATGGTTTTACCCAACGTTTTAATCAAAATTGTTTCCAGTGTTACGAACTTCTGAGGCACAATCTCTGACGCCGGAACCTCGTGAATTTAAATGCGACGCAAGAGATCACGCATAACGAATTAGTAATTCTGGATAAATATTTACTCGTAAAGTTGGCATATACCATTATCAAGAATTGTCATTGAGTATTTTATCCATATTGGCTTCGAAAAAAATCGTAGAAATCAATTGATGTTTTCAGCGTTTATTTATCTACCACGCACTCTTAATAACACTACATCGCAGAGGTTAGTTAAAGGTGGTTTCAATAATGTGCGTTTTTTTCCCCTCAAGCAAGTAACATGTGGCTTGTGAGTGAAATGAGTACCAAGAACACTGTTACTTTACATATTTTAAACTTACAAGCAATGCCTCTAGCTCTGAGGCTAGCGTGGAACTTAAATTATTTACGCTTACAAAACAGCAAGTAAAGACGATATCACGGTACGTCCAAAAACCCTCACTCTGTCCTTGTCTATGATGGGCACATAATTAATTCATTTGATCATTGCCAAACTGTTTTAGATGAATAAGAAACAAATTATGATTCCGTTTCGGGACTTGGAAGATTCACTCTCGAATACTACAGTATTCACTTTAGAGTTGGAAGAAAAATTAAAATCCTAGTGCTAACATTAAAGCTTGTGCCGGAACACAGAATAATAAACAGCACAGTAATACACGAGTTTTGTGCACAGTTAAGAGCAGTTCTCGAGTTTCGCTTTATAACATGGCGGTAAGAATAGCAATGAAATGGCTTGTTGTGACGCAGTTGATGCCACGTTTTTGGGCGTTGAGATCTTTTGAGGTTATGGACACTCGTTTTTACTCACCTTTACATAATTAAAACATCAACGGGGTTAATGCAAATACATTGACACTAATATCATTGATTGACAGCTTAATTGCTTGGACCAGGTGCTTGATTACGAAGTTATATCAACACAATAGGTGAACGAACAGGGGGTCGCCATAATGCGACGTCAAAAAAGTTGCTTCAAGTATCTCCCGTAAATTTCTACAGATATGGCCACCCGTGCTTTATCATCAGCTGGAGTGTGTAATACGGACGAGACTAGCGCATGCGTCAAGAAAGATACCGCCTTTGTGCGCAGATAACTAAATTGACTCTGTAGAAACTTTCTATAGAATTTAACTGTACTTTTAAAATGTTGACATAAAGTCCAGCGGATGCTTCTTTCATTCTGTTCTACGGATCATGTCGGAACTTGTCTAGATTCAACTGTATGATAAAGGCGTCTTCAGCCATTTCGAGGAGTTTAAGAAAATACGTTTCTAAAAGGCTTGTTTCATTTTAAAAAAAAACACGGAAGTTTATTTTCAAGACTTTTTCTTGTGGTGAGATACATATATTGGGAATAATTTAAGCATATCTTAGTAAAAAAAGAACAGGCTTGATACGCTAATTCATCACATGTGTCGCAATGAAAGACAAATGGTGAAAAGATCATCCCGAGTCCATTTAGAACAAAAAATGCAGCAGATAATACAAAATATTAGCAGTTACTTCCCATAAGTAACAGTAAAATTTAACTGGAGATATATGAAGCACAGTAAACAGAAACAGTTATGGAAATCTTTGATGAGTAAAAACGTACAGCGGCGCTATCTTTGCCACTCCAGAGACTGTGCATGGTGCTTAATTGCCCTGCCTCATTCATCATGTGCACAGACTATCCTGTAATACTAAGGATGTCCGTATCGTCAGGTCAGACAACTCCAGCACAGCGAGACTTCTTGCACGTCTAACCTCGTCAGTGTGCCCCAAACGACGTTTTTTTTTTAGTAGTGTGGGAGAAACAGTGCTTGAGTGCTAAAAACGCCAAATAAAATCTACACGTTTTTTAATGCTAATATGGAAAAATCAACAAAAACCTTAGGTAATGACATTAGCCATCATTACGAGCAAAAATTTACCTAGAATGATGCATTTGCCAAGCGTAATCTGCTGCGCTGCAATTAAATGTACATTTTAATGTGAGCATTTGCTCTTCAGAAATACTTTACTCAAGGAAAAAATTTTGTCTCATGAAGTTTGTAAAACCTGTGGTCTAAAGTTGTCAGTTTTATTTTTCAAGTTGGCTTAGAGAAACCTACAATTTTAATTTGATGTATTTAGTGCTGAATTCTGTACCACGCCCTCTAAAGCTGTCAAAAGGCCCTTATGAAAATTCACTCGCTGGAGTAGGATAGGTTACTTCAACCACGTACAACCAGGTTTTGTCGATTACCAGGATTTGATTACTACGTCCAATGCTATTCAAGGTTTTTAAATTACGGTGAGACGGTGCTCACGTCTCGTTTCAGCTGGACACGGTATGTTATAAGTTTATTAAGACATTTTGCTTTGGTCAGGTGGCAGCCCTGACCTGCTAGTGGCCTACATATTTTGTACATAGTAAATATTTTGTTAAATGCTACATTTTCAATGCGTTCTTTATACGCATTGTATTTATATTTAAATATAATATTTGTTTAAGTAGATGACAATGAGTAGAGGTACGTCAATTTCGCGGATTCATCTGGCAGCAGTCTAGACTTGTCAGTCCTATACACCCACTGGCCACAATCGATTATCTATTGGCTTATAACCGTACAAGCAGGTAGCAAGCGATAGCCCTTCTCATTATTTCCTTATTTACTACTGGCTTGCAGTAGTCAAACGCGTTTCGTAACAGCCGCCAGCAAGTCACAGACATGACAATGAAGTACACATAATTGGCGTTCAACCTGACCTGGAATGCATCTGCGAAATTTACGTACCTCTAACAATGAGTTGAAATTTCGAACACGGGTATACTTACCTGGGATGAAATTTCAAACACCAATAACTTGAAATTTTGGTCGACCTACCCCACTTTTCGTGAATTTCATAAGAGCGTATAACAACTCTGCTAATTCACGTACATGTATTATGTTTCTGTGGCTGTCTTCAATGTAAAAGATGTTGCCAAACAGCAAGTGAATATTTTGGGCGAACAATCCTCACCTATTGAAACAACAAATTTTTACGTGTACTAGAGTCCGAGAATGCACTGTTTTCCAGAACAGATCACAATAAATAACGCTCAGTGTGTAGCGTGCAGACCGGATCATGTTTCTGTGGAATTCTACATCTCACAATGAGAACCGTCCAATTGTTTACGACTTGCCTGGTATGCAGTCGCCAATGATAGCTTCAATGGCATTCCACAGTCGGTTAATTTTTGTTCCTTTAGATGTGAGAATTGTTTCCCCAAAATATTGACATTTTATTTTGCAACTGCTTCGTAACCGGTAGAGCCACGATTTTGTCGTGAAAAGATTTTTGCCCCAGTTCGTTTCAGTGTCTCCTGTTCACATCGGCAGGTCTGCTTCATAATTATTGGCAGCGTGTCTTTGTTCAGACACATCTCTCATTTGACTGCACCAATCATAATAAGATTATTGTGACTCCGTACGTATGTAATTTGTCAAGGCAAGTGAGAATAAAATCATCCAATCACATACGATGTAGCAGAGCTGCAGATGTGCACATAACGCATTGGAACCAAATGTTGCAAAAATCTTTTCGCCATAAAATCGTGGCTCTAGTAATCCACCAACCTATGGTAATCATTTAACATTTGTTAATGAGGACTAACAGAAGATTAAAGTCCAGGTTTCACCAGCCTCTTTTAAGCATTTAACATTTGTTAAAGACGGTTAATATAACGTCGAATGCTTAACAGAGGTTGGTGAAACTGGCCCTTAAGAGGAGTCCTCTACAGGCGCATGGACGGCGTTGCAGCGTGTCACGCGTATTCTTTTTTACGCGAATCCGCTTAAACTTATTCATATTGTGTTTATCTACGAAAGGAACACACACTGAAACTAGGCTGCTATGTTTTTAAATATTCAGTACGCTTGTTAGAAACATGATATACGGGCCTCTCAAATTGGCTAAAAACAGGTTTTTAAACTGCTAACTCCGAAAATATTACTCGAATTCGTAACGTGCAAAGCGAGAGGCATGCGTTGGTCTTTACTTCATACTGTCTAAAAATAAAATGTTAGGGTCACCCGCTTAAAGTCCCGTAGGAAAATGACTACAACGAAATCCCTACACGCCAGTTTGGGTGCGCTGCGAAAAGAGGCGATATGCTTTTCATCCAGCGTCGGACACTGGCTCTTATCGCTGCGTTGTTCCCACGCGTCAAAGGTGGGAGTTCCTCTTAACGTGATAAGTCTTCAGACCAAATAAAATGCAGAAGATGTGTTATTCCAAAATGGTGGGTAGTGATGCCCCTATACCCACGCAAATAAGCTGCCGGCGGGGACTGTAGGACGGCGAGGCGAGGCGAACCCCTGCGGCTGGTAATGCGGAGGTGTTCGAGCCGCCTGCCCGACTCTGCACCGTATAGCCGCGGTGCGTTCAGCCGCCACATCACAGGCGGCCGCGTGTGTTTACCTACTGGCGGTGCCTTTGTGCGGCGCCCACCAGACTGAAATGCTTGGCGTGCCACGCCAGTGAGTGCTTCTCGTCAGGTCGATTGGTTGGTTTTGAGAGCGAGCAAGCAGGCCATTGGAACCTACATCATGCTTTTACTTCACGTGTTTCAGTCTCTACCAAGTTCCCTGTTCAAGGCTAAATTGTGCTTACTGAAGAGAACTACTCATAAGTGAGTGAAGATATGTTGGTCTGCACTTTAAAATAGAGTAGTCCTCGCCTGGCGCGTGTTGCAGAGTGTCACGTTTTTTTTTTTTACGTGAAACCATTTAACTCATCCATATTAAGTTTATTAACGAAAATAACACACATTAGAATCTAGGCATCTATAGTTTTACAAATTCAGCATGCTTGTTAGAAACTTGATTTTCGGGCTTCTCAAAATGGTTAAAAATGCCTTTTTTTTTTTTTTAGACTACTGTAACTCCGAAAATACCACCTGAATTCATAAAGTTCAAAACAAGATGCATTCGTCGGCCTCGACTTAAGACAATCGAAAAATGAAATGTTAGGGTCATCGTTTGAAGTTCCAGGGGGTGGGGGGGGGGGAGACTACAACGAAAACCTTGCACGTCAGTTGAGCGCGTTTTAATAGATGCGATATTCTTGTTGTCGAGTTGGTGCTCAGATTCTTATAGCAATGCTGTTCCCAAGCTTCAAACATGGACATTTGATGTATCAGCGCCCGAATGAAGGGGTGGAGGATACGGAAAAATCACCAAGAAAATCCGTCGATCAGCAGCATCGTCCGCCACAATTCCCTCACGTGAAAATCCGGGGATCGAACCTGGATCGCCTTAGTGGGAGGTGAGTGCGTTAACCGTGGCCCCTACTACTTGTAGTTCCGTCGTTTTTAGATCAAACGTTTAATAAGTTGTATAGAATGTAAACTGCCTGCTCGTGGTGTGATCCACTTACTGAAAATAGCCGTTTGACATACATGCGTTATACTAACGTCAGAGAAAAAAGCTGAAAAACTTTAATATAATACCCTAATGGAATGTGTAGTACTAAAACACAAAATTTTTAAAAGTGTTAAGGCAGGTATTTCCTATATTTTGCATAAAGTTATTGTAGCGGCATTTGCGAGAGACATTGACGACAATAACACCAAGAAAAAAATTAACAAAAACGTACTATTTTTATGGATTTTGGTGTCACTTTTACGCTATAATGCTTAGCCTTCTTACAAATATTCTCTGTGACGAGTTAAGTACAAAAAAACAAGCAACAATAGAAAACGCATTACACAATCAGCGTTATTACTTTACAAGCTAAGGCGTCCAAAACTACTTTCCTGTATGCAAAACACCTAAACGATTAAAGTTAGGAGACTTTGGAAATCCTCATATGACTGTAGCATACTGACAGAATTAAGCAACGCGCAGTTCTTGTAATAATGCTTTAAGAAGTTTGTAAGTTTTATGTATTTATTATTAAATTAATTAATTCCTTTTTTGCTTTTGCAAATTATTTATGCATTTTTCACGAAATATACGTATAACGAGGAGTAAACATTTAGTGACATGCATTTTTTTTACTGATTTTACGGAATAAAGCAATTATGATAGTATTAGCTATGGCTAATTAATGGCGCTGCCTATCCTGGAGCTCTAGCATGAAAAAAAGGAAGGAATTTTCATGTTCAGTTACATTCGGTGGATGCTGTCCACGTTTCACGATATCGCTTTTGAACGATAACCATTATCTGTATTTATGCAAGAAAAACATTACTACAGAAGTTTTAAATGTGCGGAGAGCCATGAGTGTTTTCAAGTGTATGTTTTATAATGAAGATACTAATTTCTTCAAAATTTCTAGGGAAATAAAAATCAGCCTATAATATCCTATACCAATATGGGCAGCTCCAAGATGAACAAAATGTCATTGTTGGTGTGTGTGTATGTGTGTATATATATATATATATATATATATATATATATATATATATATATATATATATATGTGTGTGTGTGTGTGTGTGTAGGTGTGTGTGTGTGTGTGTGTGTAGAGAAAGAGAGAGAGAGAGAGAGAGAGAGGTTCCAGAAAGTTCCTGAGACACTCCAACATAAAATTAAATAATCAAATTTTACACGTTATTTTATGTTACTAGGAGTTCATTAGCAGCTAGCGCCCTCAATGGTAATATTTTCCTAATCTTTTGCAGTTTAACAACTACCCTATCAATTATTTGAATTGCACTAATCCCGTTACTATTTCCACAACATCCTGTTCCGTTACAAAAATAACGTGGAGAAAAACCGCATTTTACTTTCATAGAACATATTTTTTCATCTACAGAACAGATTGTTGCAGGGACAACTCAGGCAGTACCGACGCCCGAACTGAAGTGTTGTCCCTATTTTAACAGAAGTATGTTATCTACCAGGCCCTCGTAACTGGAATAAGGAAACGGGTACTTAACCAAAGATTGCCAAAGTTTCTCTCCTTTGTGGAACAATAATTCAACGAAAAATAAATGTTACAATTAAATAACAGCAAAATGAAATTATGCATATATTTAGGCATACGCCCGTCATTAACAACTTGTTTTGTTTAGTATATTTAAAAGTTAAATGTAATGATGAAAATTATATTATGTACATGGAAATTCTAAAACATACCTCTCCACGATTCATGATGCGTGTTCAGGCGTTCGTATTAACGGTGGGGGAATTGTAGCCTACTTCGCGAGTCTTCGTTGAAAATAAGGTTCTCGTGGTTTAACGCGAGAGTTAGGACTCGGTTATTATGTGCTCCAAGGTACATACGACAACGTGTTTCTTTCAGTCTGAACAATAACAATGTAGATGTCATGAAGAGACCGCCGTAATCTCACTCAGTCGAGAGCGTAGTTGAGATGACAAGAGGCAAGAATATTTCGTATATTGATTCTAGGTTATGTTAAAATCAAGGACCCATACTTCACTATCACTGCTGTGATTGGACAACAGATGTTTTGACACGCCTTTGACTACTGTAAGCCAGTGATAAATAAGAAAGTATGGGCATGCCACGTGTCACTTGCTTGTATAAAAGTACAGCATAAGTGTGCCTGATTTTGACGTTTCCCTTCTCAGAAGTGTGCGCTGCGAACAGGATTGCACTGACTTTTTTTTCAGGAAGTCAGGGTAGTTTAAAAGTCAACATAATAGAGTTTCCTGTCATCTTTCTCAGAAGCAAAATGTCAAAATTAGACGAACTTATACTGTACAGGGCATACGGTTAGATCGACTAAAGCCAATGCGGGTATAGGGCAGAGATGTCTAGCTTGCTACCAGATGAATACGCGAAATACTCGTACTTCTTGCAAAGAACATTTAGGAATACAGAAGTGAAATAGCCGGTAGAATGTCAAACAGTCACACGCGCCAGCAAAATATCTTCGCTGGTCAGCAACATGGCGGAAACACCTACCGCCAATCAATCTAAAGTGGTTGCTCTGCTAGTCGGAGCCAATAGGAAACCTGTCGTAACATGCAGGAGCCAAACAGACACGGGGCTGGTATCAACAGTCACAGGCAGCCAATCAGTGGCGAAATTCGCCCTATCAAACGAGACGGCACGCCATTTCACGTCTGTATTACTATTTAGTCTGTGCCTCTAGTGATGACCACCACGAGTGCCAAGTGTGATGTCTGGGATGACCGACTCTCAAACTTCTTGAAATTGCCAGTAATGTCTTGAGACCGTAGGACGAGGTTGGATGAGACTTGACGCCCACTTTTAATTTGTGACGTACCACGTCGCCGCCTCGCTGCCTGAAACGCCGTCCGGGAATTCTCGACTTTAATCGTCATATCCGGTGTCACAAAACCATGCTTAGTAGCATGCATCTTGGCCAATCTATAGCTCACAGTGTGTCGAGATGCCTGGAGCTGATGGCAAGTACAAATACAAGCAAAGATGTTTGTTCGCATGACTATATATTCTCCCATGAATAAAAACACTTATTTAAAATATATTATTATATGTTTGTGGTGAAATACATTACCTTAATATAAACTCTTACACCACTAACAATTAATACATGATTACGACTTGATTGCTGCCAGATATATATCTGAAATCATAAAAAATATGCTTGCAGTTTCAGGGTATTAATGTGGTTACATAAAACTTTATAACATCCGAAGACATTTGTAAAAGCCGAAAGCTCTGTAGTAATTAGTTGTAGTGATATAAGTGAGAAAAATTATACTATTCGTGAACTGAATATTAAATACTATGGGGTGATACCAAACCCTAAGGTTTCCGCCTACCTGCGAGCTAGAGGCTCAGGAGCGACGGTGCTATAAGGACGACATTGAAGGGTGCTCTAATACAACGAGCCTTGCGCTGAAGTATAGTGCAAGATTCCAGCCGATCTTGTCCTTCAGTGGCTTAAAGTGCTGACCATATACATTTTTGGTTGAAAGTCTATAGCAAGTTCAGCGCACATTTATATTTGAGTTCCACACACACCCGGTTAGTACAGTTTGAAATACGGCAGTCAAATAGGTCTGTTTTTGGCTATGTTGAAGGGATTAAAATTATAAATTCTAATTAACATGGTGTCTTAACAATGACATTCTGTTTCTGTTCGAAGTGTGTTTTCTTTTCGTACACTGGCACAGTGGGCTCTTGTAGAATAGTTTCGTAAAGGACGTATTACGAGCATACTGAAACGCATTTGAAGCTCTTGATAGACGGCGCCTTTGAAAGGTGATCCTACTAACCCTGCCGCTATAGAGTTAGAATGAAAACCAATGATAAATTACTTTCCGATGTATGTTTTTTCAAAGAGAAAACTATAACAAATTCTAGTTTAAAATTTTGGAAGGAAACTGCCGTACGAGAAACGCGGACAATTTATTTTTAATATCTAATGTCTGAAATTTAATTCTTAAAGAATTTAAACCTTACAACAAATTTAAGCTAGAATACTTTCTTGTAAATAATATCGGCAGAAAATTTCACTTGGAAAAGTTATTATTACAATGTGTATACTGATAATTATTATTTTAACATTACTTGTCCATTTTAAATCCAAGGCTGTACAAATTAAGGAACAGTGGCATAAAACACTTTTAGAAAACAATTTTCTAGTGGCATAAGAATGAAAATCCGATTTGTTTTTTCAGACGTATTCATGCTTTTTACAAAATTTAAATCGTTAAAGCTGTTAAAACATCAATTTAATTGACGACTATAGTTCCAATTACTGCTTCTGTTAACTATAAATATAAACCCCAGAAAACAACAGTATGTTATTTTTATTTAAAGTGTAGATATTACCCAGCAAAACTTTATTAGTGCTCGTTTGGTTCCTGCTTTAACCAGATATCAATTTTTAGTTGTTCTTCGCAGTCACGTCAACTAAGAATGTAAAGTGTAGATCTTCAGCCGTACATATTTAATTTAACAACCACGCAATGTTTCTGATATTCACCTGCGTATGAATCTAATTTAAGGATGTATTTGTATCGGATTAGTAGGTTTGTCTTTTAACTGTATGTATGAAATTTGAGTGACTCGATCACTCATATAGCTCCGATACTTTTGGCGTTAGAAACTTTAAACCCCGTACGCAGACAATACATTAAAAATAACGCTTTGGGCTTCACGAGATATCGTATGCCCCCTTGTGAACCTCTTGTGACACAGCTAAATAACAGTTGAAGGATATAAATAGGGTCTATAAATACAATTATAGTAGTACAAGGATAATCCATGGATACCCAGTTCTAAAAGGCACGTATTTTAAGCTACAAAGGTTGTTCTCGTAAAAAATACAAGTACAGCACCGGTCAAAAGTTTAAGACCACCATGTAAAATCATCAAACGGCTCATAGGACCTAAAGTTTTGCCGTGATATCGATGCCAATTTTTTCGAATATTCTTACAGGTATAAGAAAAGAATCCCCACAGAAACAATTTTATGCTACGCTTAGTTTAGGAGTTATGAAGTTTTGAATAGTTTCTTGCAACCATTGTTTTTGTACTTGCAAATAAGGAAATGAAAATTTGGAATTATTTCATTCTGATCATGAATATTAAATTATTTTCTAAACATTTGCTAAACAAACTATGTTAATGTGTAAATATTTTGAGGAAAAAATATTGTGGGCTCACCAGAAACCAAGAGACAACGACTTGCAAACTAGCAGTTGTATATTTGTACATATTTAATTTATAGTTCAATTACTTAACATTTTAAATTTTGTAGCACGCAGTTAATATTAATGTTCACTTTAGTCTTTGTAACTTTAAAAACAAATAAGTCCATAAGGAAATGTATTGTATTTTTGGAAAGAAATTCTTTGCAATTTTTACAACAAAAAATAGAGTGCTATTAGGGGCCACCACCGTAGAGATGTTAGAAACCCGTCTCATACGTTGTAGTCAGCATGTAGTGAATACTATGACAGAGTACTCTGATGGTCTGTGTAGTGTGCATTCGTGTTTGTACTACACTGTTACGTCTATCTATGCTTCCTACCGTACACGTTACACACACACACACACACACATATATATATATATATATATATGTGTGTGTGTGTGTGTGTGTGTGTTGAGCAAATATTGCTTATTCGTTTATTTTTATATTTCACTTGTTTTTATTAGAATCCTGATTCCGCTCCCATTACACAAAAAAAATGGTTTAATTGCTTTTTGTCCCATCTGTCGTAGTAAATCCTTTGCGCTCTGTAATTACATTTATATTTGGAGGCAGTACACCCCCTCCCCCAATATACTATATAGAGGTGCGTGTGTGTATTTAATTATTTCTTTTGTGAAAGTAATATATGATATTAGTATATTTCAGCGGAGAAATTTGTTTTTACGCATGACTAAATAAGAAGAATAGAATTTTATAATTTTTATTAGCTTGGAGCTGTATCATATTCAATTTGTATAAAATTAATGAGTTTAAACACACATGAAATTTTTGTTCAGTAACATTAACAGTTAAATTTAGCAACTAACTCAATAACGGAACTGGCATGTTAAGAATCGAAACAAATCTTACTGATAAACCGTATGTAAGTTTGTTTTATCACCGATACTGTACCACTTCTCTTCGCGTTTTAAGTTCGCCTACAAACGGTTGCACATTAAGGGTAGTTAATTGTTTAATCGAGTACGTGTGAATTTTAAATTCTGATCGGACTTCGGATGACTGTTATAAACACCACTAGTTGATGGAGATAACGTATTTGTTTATTTCAGATGAACAATTTAAATATATACTAATTTCTTCAACGAAATGACAATTAAATCACTATTTAAACAATACTATATTTAACAGAATGTCCTAGATTCCGTTCCATTTTTATTATAAACTAACTTAACTTACTCGGTAGCTCGTGATTGCAAGTTTTGTATTGAAACTGAAAATTTTCAGATACAATAGTTGCAAAATGTTGCTAACGAAGGTGTAAATTGTCTAATAGTTTCAGTCCTAAATAAAAATATTGTCGTTTCGTAACAACTCGTTAAAGCAAATTAAGGAGTACGTCCAATAAACTGAATCTAGTCATGAACTCCCATTGCACAGTTCTTTCAAAGATCAAGGAGTATATTGATCGCATACTGCACGCGAAAAAAAATTCATTTAGGTATCGCGGAAGATAAATGATACAAACTGGCATTAGTTTATACGTTAGTAAGATTGTAAACAGAACCAGCCGTGCAAAATAATTTCTTGTAAAATGAAACTCCTTAGATTTGTTCTGTTGGTACAACTTATTCAAAACACACAAAAACATTTCATAAGTAGTCACTATGCAGTCTGTGACAAGTAATAAAAATAATAATGTTCATATCACACGTGATGGCTTAAACTTCTGCTCAATTCCTGAGAGATTTAGCTGATATATAGTTTATCTGTGGCTGTTGATGCTCGAGTACAGATGATAAGATCTGATAAAATTTTACTGATACAATTCTTCATTTTATTTGTAACGGTTCAAATACCTAGATTTCCTCTGAAAATACCGGAAATAAGACCCACACGTATATTGCATTTTTGCTCCAAACGATGTAAGGAATTGGCCCTGTGTGTTGAGGTAACCCATCGTGTGCATGTAATCTTATATACATTACTGTATACACATATATAATATTTATATAAATCTAAAAAACTCACTCAAGTCAAAAAATAAAAACTGTTCCGGAGAATGTGAAAAAAAATTATATAAGAACTACGGAGGTCATCTGACTTCTAATGCAGTAGCAAAAGAGAAAGTGTGGTGCTATTCACCTCACTCACGTAAACGCAGGCCATACCACAATTTGAAGTAATACTGTCATGTTGGTAAAAGTGTGGCTTAGGTAGTTTTTGAAATCACCGTTTCAATAGCAAAATGGGCTCAACTGACAGCCGTATTCTTAAAATATAAAAGTGTGTCGCGCATACATTCAAGGTCATGTTTGCTTTTATGTTCAGTAACAAAACAGTGGTTAATCTGAAGTTCTCCCTAAACATTACAGCAGCGTTTGAGCCATAGTATACGTATATCTTATTTTAGAAATACATTTTTATTTCTCGCAAAGAAAATATCTGTAGACTGAAACCAAATTTGAGAAAGTATTGAAAAACTGATCAGTGTCAGGTACAAGAGTTGATTATCCAGAACCCATCGATCAATGTAGCCAACATTCTAACACAGAAGGTGTGTGGAAGAGGACGGTACACGTCGAAATCCGGAGGCGAAGCTTTTTTTCCTTTCAAAAAGGAAGCAGTCTTCCTGCACTTTCGAATTATTAATGATGTCAGCTCTTAGAAAAACTGCTTTGTTGCACATATTCGG
>PNEQ01080779.1:42855-88972 GCA_003012365.1 Medauroidea extradentata
AAAACAAATAATATATATATATATATATATATATATATATATATATATATATATATATATATAAAACCATAAGGGAAAATAAATCACTGTTGCACGTCTTTCATGCAAGCACATCTCCGTCTCGGGGAAAATAACGAAGAGTAACTTGTACACTTTTACGGCTCTTATAACTACGTTAAATTAGTAATGACATTACCGCATGAGGACGGTACCCGAAAGCCAGCCGTATGTAACGACCTGGCTGTCTCCTAGACATAAATAATCCCACTAACATTACTAAAAGATTAGGGGAATTGTCGCTCCTCATCTTACGGTGAATTTGTACCACGCATAGAATGAAAAGCATTGTTTTATTTGCCATAGTTAAAAAAAAATTAGTTAGTGAACCTGACGCGTGAGACGTTCTGTAGCGTGGTACGGAAAGTACTTTTCCTTGTGTAACTATTTAAAATGTCTTCAATGCGTGCTAAAAATGACTTCTTCACGCTACTGTAGCTGAGAAAATATCAATCGTAAAAGAACATCATACAAACCTGCATCATATATTACTTTACCTCATCCTTTCTACAAATAAAATAACATGGTCATTACTTGAAGTCCTGTTCAGAAACATGAAACATTTCCTACGAAAACACTACATGCCAGTTTAGTATTCCGCGCCTAGAGGTGATGAGGTGTTTGACGGATGTGTTATATTCGACTTATCGCCTTCCCCGTTTCCGTGCCTCAGACATAAAAAAAGCTAATGTCCATCGTCCACTAACTCATAAAGGACAGCGGCGGGCAACTCGCCTCTCACCAAGTCGATCCGGACTCGGCCAGTCTCAGGATTTTCGCATGTTGGAATCGTGCCGGACGATGTCGCTGGTCGGTGGGTTTTCTCGGGGATCTCCCGTTTCCCACGCCCTTATTTCGGTGCCTCTCCATAGTAGGGACTCATTTAATGCCAATCTTCAGGGCACGCAGATGCCTACTGACACCATGTTATAAGTCTACATCCGCTGTACGATACCCTGGTCCTTGAGTATCTTCCCCATACGATATTTATGTTGCAGTTGCCATACATTTGTTACAATAGGGACCACAGCTCTGTTTGGTTTGAGTACCATCTTGACTGTTTCTTCAACTATCAGTTCTTTAGAAGTAACAATATGTTCTGTAAAACATAGATGCTCTTTATTTCTTCTACAGAACCGATTGTTGTAGGATTGTGGAGACGGCACACACGAGATTATCGTATGTTATTTGTATGTCAACAACTCACAGGAAGGGATAAATTTATCAACAACTTGCAACAACTAGGAACAGGGATCCATATAATATGGCCGCTGTCTTATATTACTCATGCCAACAATAAGTGTGCAAGTCAATTAACAACTTTCTTTCAAAAAGTGGGGTAATTATTTAAATACATGTTTCTTCGTTATAACATATGACTCACATGTTTGGATTTTACTCCTAAGTATGGAAATACAATGTGAGTTAAGCACAAGACAATTACTTTTTAAAGGCAATAAAGCATGCTTTGATTAGCCGCGTAACAAAATTCGAAAAGGGCTATTTACGACTACATATGGGATAAATCCTAAGGCCGGGCGTACTGTTATCGGCGCGGTAAGTGAAGTGAAGTGTTGTAGTAATACTCCAGATTGTACCGACATCCAAACAGAACTGCAGTACCTATAAAATAGAAGTTCTATACTTGCCACAATACTTTTCTTTCTTTCGGTGCGGGAGGGCCGGACTCTCCAGATGGTACACCAATATGGTTCACAGGAGTCGATAGTAAGACGTTTCCTGTAAAATCAGTGTTTATATGCATTCCTATTATCTCCGTAGATATCTGTTCTGGGAATACAGTCCTTTCCAAGAAACATAAATATATGCTTTTCTTTTGACGCCATGCTTTACTTTAGACTTATCGTATGCCATTAAAGAGATTAAAATAGTGAACTTAGTCAAAAATGGTATTTTTAAGAGAAGTCCTTTATTGGCGCATGGATGGCGTTGAAGCGTGTCACGCGTATTCTTATTCACGTGAAACCGCTTATCTTATTCATATTATGTTTATCTACGAAAAGGACACTCACTTGAAACTGTGCTTCTACGTTTTCAAAAATGCAGCACACTTGTTAGAAACATGATTTTCAGGCTCTCAAAATGGCTGAACACGTTTTTTTAGACTGCTGTAACTCCGAAAATATTACCTAAATTCGTAAATTTGTAAAGCGCAAGGAATGCGTTGGTCTTTACTTCATACTATCCAAAAATAGAATATTAGGGCCACCGCTTAAAATTCCACTGAAAAAAGACTACAACGGAAACCTTGCTCGCCAGTTTGGCGCGCTGTGATTAGAGGCGATATGCTTCTCCTCTAGTGTGGTACTCTGGCTCTTATAGCTCCGTTGTTCCCACGCGTCAAAAGTGTAAATTCTACACCGCGAAAGACTCCTCTTAAATCTTCGGAGCTTAGTCTCCTAAAGGTAAACGAGGAAAGTACATAATAGAATCTGCAGTTTAGTCCTTCGTGGCTTTCGACACTTGCGACAATATTATATTATTACAGATCTAATTTGCATGTTATTGGCGTAACCGAGGAAGATCGGGACACGTAAGCGCACGGACTCTTGCCGTTGACTGACGTACGTCTTACATTATCGCATCTCCGCGCAAGCCACTCAGCAGACGAGCAGTGCGTTACTATTATCTTTTTTCCTATGGGACTTTAAGCGGTGACCACAATACTTTATCTGTGGCCAGCATTTTTCAAAATGTAACGCTTGTTTCTATTGTTATATTTTTCGAATCTGGTTGTTATTTACACAGATACGGCAGCCATTTTGAGGAGCCCGACGATAATGCTTTTGATAAACATGCCGAAATTTTTAAACTATAGCGATATAGTTTGAAGTTTGTGTTCTTTTCGCAGATATACAATTATAATGCGCGTTAAGTAGTTTCGTCAAGAAAGAATAGTCTCAACTCGATGTAACTCATTTGAAGCGCAAGTAGGGAGGCCTCACTCACCATGTGCGTTATTATCGCCTCTGAGCGCGTCTTGTCTTCCCCTCGAGGACATGACGAAGGCACGTGAGCTGATGCTCCAAGCACTGCCGCCGTGTTCTTCGACATGCCTGATCACTTGCAGCTAATCGCGCTGAGCACACCACCCTCCTCTCCCCACATCCCACATTCACTCAACCTCTGCACGCGCCACGCGGCCCGACGTACGTGCCGCCCAGCGTGGGTGCGCGGCTCGTAAGGGACAGGGGAGAGGGTTAACAACTTCATAAATAGATAAGAACTTGGTGGATGCACCCCTCACTTCCCCCTCCCCTCTCCCTTCAACCACTGCCGACCCTATTCTAGACGTCGACCTGTGTGCGAGGCCCGAATACCAAGTGCGTCACAGGGGCTTTATTCGCTCGCCGCAGAAAAACATCTTGGGATTAGTTCCGCGCGACGCTGGCTTGCGCCCAACTTTGCCCTCGTGGTTATTGCAACCCCTCCCTCCTCGCCGTCCTCCCCGGAAGAGCAGATCGGTCGTCAGATATTCCACCCCCGGCGTCTTAATTTCATTACGCGAGCCTTGCTAGCAGCTGCGTTTAAACATAGCCTAACCTGAAGAATTTAAAAACTTGCAATAACAATTTTTACTTTAAAAATAAAGGCATCCACTTACGAAGGGAGTTTCCCGATCTGTACGATCTAAATATTACTTTCAATATAACACTCACTAAATAATAAATGTTGCACAGATAATGCACATATTTGCTACAATTTATTGAGATTCAGATGTTAGATTCTCGACTTTAAGCTAAGCAATGTCGCCTTTCGTTTAAAATAGGTTATATATGATATTGTTCAGTGAAACTTGTCCTAATGTTTTGCAGTTATGAATCAGCTCATGATACCATTGTGAATTTACAATATAAAATTGTTGGTGACTGTAGATTGCAAAAATGTATCAGTTCATTAAAGGGGTTTCCATTTAATAAAAAAAAAAAAAATACGACAGGGTTGGCCACCCTCTTATTGACTAGAACCTCTGTGGCGTTGGGTTTTGCGAACATTTTATGTTGCCCCTTTTATTATTATTTTTTTTTTATTTTCATAAAGCGGGCAGTTTTAAAGAGCGGTTACTTAATAGGTTGAAGATCTCAATAACGCCAATCACTGTGCACCGAATTTAAATTTAAATCCACGTTGTTTCCGATTTTTTTGCCAAAATACCTTTTGAAATTCAATTTTCAAGGGTGAATAATTTCTCCCTTACGAATTGCGCTAGGCAAAAATCTGTACCCTAACTCCCTAAGCGTGTAACATATTTTACATATATGTGTATATATACACGTGTATATGTATATATATATATATATATATATATACATATATGTAAATATGTGTGAACATGGGCGCACCCAGGATTTTGGCTTGGGGTAGGCATAAGACCTAATAAACAACAAATTCTGCAAATTAAAGGGGCGAGGGGGAAACTCGACAGTGTATCAGTTCAGAAACACGTGAACACACACTGCTGACAATGGTCTCTCAACATACATGTAGTACATATAAATATGAAGATTAGAATATAAGTCCCTTTTAGGGGGCACGTGCTCCAAATGCCACCCCCCTGGGTGCGCCCATGTGTGTATATGTATATACACACATACACACATATATATAAATAAATATATTATATAAAGTGGTTGAATATAATACGTTAGATATGTGTTTACATCTTTCTAACAATATGAGACTTCTTGCACACATCGCAATTTGCTTCAAGGTTTTGTTGCACAAGTACTACGTACACTTCATTGTGTGGAATGATGTGCAACAATATTTTTCTTATTTCGAAAGTGTAAATAACACATTTATGAATAATAAAACGGTTTACTAACTAGTGTTGTAAAAAATCTTATTCACGTACATAAGTTTATGCACAATCCGCCGCAGAAATGAAGATAATTAAAGAGTAACTGAATAGAAGTGAATAATCTTGTTCACGACAAAGTTCCCGATCACTGTATTGCGTGTGAGTATTTTTGCTGCTGTTTGGTTATTGAAGAAGTCTTTTAATGAGCACAGTGTCCTGTTCTAATACACGACAATAAATTTTAATACAAATCTGCTGAACTTCGTATAACATCGTATACGTGTGACATACTATTTTCTATACGCCAAGTTTGGCAGCGTAATAAATATTTGTTTTTAATAAATTATGCAATAAGTATCTTACACCATCATGTTTAAATTGCATAGTAAATTGCATCGTCATTCTATATTACTTATTGCTACGACTAACACGGTTCAACTAAGAAATTGTGTGATGTTTAACGTTTCTTGATGTTCAAATCAACTAAGACGTATTGTTCGATTGTAAAAGCTTTAATATTTCTATCGAGTAACATGCAAATGAAGCAAATAAAAGTCCGGCACATGACACAGAAGAAATGTAGATCTTCTTAGCATGGTGATTCGTCCGCAGATTACGATATACTGTATACATTTATTTATAGAATAGCAGAAGTAGACAAAGGTATACTAGTTTATTTAATGGGATGATGGGTTTTGTCTTGATATAACAATGGTGAAGCAGTTTCTTTGTCTACAGGCCTTCCTTGCGCAGATCGTCTCATCAGCGACTCTGCCTCATCGAACCTCTTCGAATTTGATGATTCCATAATAGGTCTCATTTACCAACCTTATGATTTGAAGTAAATTTAGGTAAGTTGTTCGTTTTAACCAATAAATTCTTAGATATTGGAGTTTAATTTCATTTCTATTACTTCAAACAACATTTCTTTCGACTGCCACAGATAACATTAATCAATCTCTTGGTTCCAAAGTATACAAATCGTGTACACTTTTTCGATACGACTCATGAGCAGTTTGACGTAGCAAAAACCATTTCTTAACCAACGTTATTAAAGTGCTATTCTTGTACTGTGCATTAGCATGCTCAATACAGCTACTGTTCACATTGTTTGAATTTGGTTTCTTCGAATAAAGTCTTATTTAAGAAGGAACCGTTGTAAAGTGACTGGCTCACAAAGAAAATTATTGCAAACAGTAATGTATAGCAATTTTATAAAAGTGTGTTGTCATTAAAACAGTGCAGCGACGACCTTTACAACAACGTTAGCTGTTCAAATTATGAAGGCAATTATTTTTTATAATGTTTCGTTGGAGCAAATTTATACAGTCATCTATGAAAACGTTTAAACAAAAATGTTCTTAAAATAAAATATTGCTTGTTATTTATCAAATTTTGCAGTGAGTGCGTGTTTGTGACCATCGAACAATGATCTTTGGCAAAAGCCGAGTCTTTGAAAGTTCGCAATAAAACAAAAGAACAAGATACTAGAATATAAACAAAAAATTTTAGCAGGCAACGAAAATCAACAAATGCATAACATGCATTTGTTGCATAACATGTATACTACCAGTAAATACTTTTAAAATAAAATTAGTATCAGAGAAAAATATGAAATAGAATGGTGACCCCAACTGACCAATAAAAAGGACAACACAAACTGCCAAGAGAATGGAATGGATGTATCATAAACGCACACGGCAAAACTAAAACAGCACAAACTAAACTGTGATGCTTGTTTTATGAACAGGTGCAACGTTTCAAGAACTGATATATATTCTCGTATTTTAAACAAAACTAATGGTCAAACGAACTCCAGCTGTCAATTGGAGGATAATATTTTTATGTCATAAGCCACGTCTAATAAAATGATTTTGATTTTTCTTTCAACTTTAATATAAGTGTTTTGACTCAATTATATAATTAGACTCTATATTGCTCCTCTAATTTTCAATATATACACACACATACACGGGGCCGCGGTGGCAGAATGGTCAGTCAATGCGCTTCCCGCCAAGGCGATCCGGGTCGATTCCTGGCGAGGTCAATCCTGGATTTTCACATGTAGGAATCGTGCCGGATGCTGCCGTTGGTCGGAGGATTTTCTCGGGGATCTCCAGTTTCCCCCGCAATTTCATTCCGGCGCTGCTCCATACTCACTTCATGTTACCCTTCACCGGCGCTAAAGGCCTAGATGTTAGGTGCTGACCAAAATCTCTCACTGTCTTACACAGACACACCACGACACAGGTTGTTCAGAAACTGCCGCATAACAGCATACCACGCGAATCCTGGTCTTAAGGCGGCCGCAAACCCCACGCTTCAAATGCGTTGCAGTGTGTTCGTAAACAGGTTTGTTTCTACGAAACTATTCCACGTGTGCCCATTGTGCCAACGTACGAAAAGAAAACAAACTTCAGACAAGGTCGGAACCTCATTGTTAAAAGACGCCACGCTAATTAAAAACACTGTGTCTAAGCCCTCCACCATGGCTATAAACGGCATTTTCAGACTTCCGTACTTCAAAATGTACTAACCGGATGTATGTGAAACTCAGATTGCGACCTGCATTGAACTTAGTTGCAGACTTTCAACCAATAAAATTATATGGTCATCGCTTACTGTCTCATAGTAAAAACCGTTCGGCGGGAAGCTTGCACGCTAGTTCAGCGCTTGGCTCGTTGAGGTGACGCGGCATTTGATGCGCACTTCAAGGTCGACCTTACTGCTCCGTCGCTTTTGAGCCTCTAACGTACAGGTAGGCGGCGCCCTTAATAATGTAGAAGAAAATGTTAGTGCCAAAATGTTGTACGATGATATTATAAGCGCACAATGTGGCAACGAAGCAGGTATTATTTTATGTATGTTATGTCGAGTAAACGTAGAATCTTATTTGGACTGCTCGGGTTTTGAACCTGCGTCCATAAGAAGTTATTAAGAACAGTGATTGTAAGATATCTGTATAGCGCAACATGAGACTAATTCCGTGCTATGTTGCCACATTGTGCATGTAAAATATCATCCTGTACTATTATGCCACTAACATTTTCGTCTCTACTTCACGCCAGGATTCGCGTGGTTCTATGCTTGTTATGAAGAAGTTTCAATAATGACATCATACAGACATACATTTGTTAACTATAAAGCGACCGTGTTGAAGACGGGTTTCTCAAGATTAGCAATACATAACATTATTATTTGTGGCGTATAATATTACATTTCAATTACTTCGAAATGCTAACACTACGTTTGTTACTCGCACTGCATGAATTTTCGCATGTGGAAATCGTGCTGGACGAAGCTGTTGGTCGGAGGGTTAACTCGGGGAATTCCTATTTCGACTGCCCCTTTATTCCGGCGCTGCTCCACGTCATGTCACACTCACCAGCGCTCTAAACTTCACATTTAAAAGCTGAACAAAATATGTTCCCTTGAATTGCACTGACATGTTTGCATTAACAAGTAACCTCAATAAAGTAACTGACTGAAAAAAAAAGTAATCAGAGATTTAAAACAGCTAGTTTTTACCGTGAACAGACCATACAATAGTCAGTTTAGTGAAATACTAATAGACCATACAATACATAGTTCAATGAAATAATAATACACTATACAATTCACAGTTCAATGAAATAAGACTAGACCGTACAATACGTAGTTCAAGGATTATTTTATTGTTTGATAGTGATTGTTCTCTTTCCTCAAGGTGTTTTAAGTTATTCCATCGGATCAACATGACCTGTCCGTGCAAGGCACCTCCACCTCATTAAGCCTACAATATTTAGGCAGATGTACGTACATTCCATACAAATTCAAGATTATACTGGATCTTCCACTAACCAGTCGGCACATCTTGTACCGCATCAAAGAACTTTGTCAAGACTTTCCGATAAAAAAACGAAGAGATTTTTCATTTCTATTTTCCAGATACTCTGCGAGTGATGAGGGCCCTTAAATATCTGCAGCCCGGTTCGAAAGGGAAACAATATAAAAAATCCCAGTTTTGAAAAACATACATCAGAGGAGTTACCCTAAAAAAAGAGGTAACTAACACATATGGTTGAGGTTTTTATGAGGGAAAGTACACGCAGGTAGCTTCTTTACGATGGTTAGTTCTTGTTCTCTAACGTAAGTGAAATAATCACATTTAAATTAATATTATAGTCATTAATTATTCAAACGTTTAAGTTCAATATTATTAAAAGCAAGTGAATTACGTATCCTGGCCCGCAGCGCGATTCTGTTACTTGCTAGCAATGGAACGACGAGCCCTAAGAAATGTTATCAAGAACTTTCGTTATCAGTTATTGGACATAAGTAAGAATTTCTGTTGTGTTTCGAGGAACTCTATGTTAACAAGTACGGAGGAGCCGAGAAAACATATTACAATTATGAGCGTTTCAAACCTATTGGATATTTAGGGACAGCGATATTATATTAGTACAAGCCACTACAATTAATATTTCATCCGTATAAGTTTGATACATTCCTGCCAACGGGATTCGTAGAAACCATAACAAGTTACATAATATCCCTTCTTTCACGAATAAACTTTCCTATCCGCGAGCTCTTTGAGAGCTGTTCGGTTTAGCTGCTGCGGCTGGAAAGTGTTTCAAGGGTTTTAGATGTCGGTCGTGGAGATAAATATTTTTCGCTGATTGAATTACCAACAAAATAAATGACCCATTTCCTTTTTCTTTTTCTCCTTAGCTTTGCTTTATACAAGCAGAATCCGTTCTGTCGGGCATGAGGTAAAGTCCATTTTAAGCTCGGATCTCTCACTCTCCTTTTTCCGATAAAATGCGCCGCAAAGTTAAAAGAGATTCAAGCTGTCGTACAGAAATAGTTCAAATGCGTTAGCGTGTAATCTTGTGCAGTTTATTAAAATTTTAAGCAACAAATTTAGGACAAACATATTGAATTACATAAATTATCAAAGCATTTTATTATATTCAGAAATGGGCGTATAAACAACAAATAAAACTGTCTATTTGCGTAAAAGAAACCATTCATAGGAAATTTCCATATTCATTTTTAAATTGAAAAAGATGCTGTTTACCCACTATTAGCACAATATTGTGTCAAAAATTCATATATTAGATGTTTGTACTGGACATTGTGGATATATTTTAAATATCCAAAATATTCAGGTAAGTTATATCAAAACTCCAGATGTCCCGCAATATAAGAATGAGATATTCTTTCATAAATATATATATATATATATATATATATATATATATATACATATATATATATATATTATTGTCTAATGTATACTTCACTAGACATCTAACAATACCGAAAATATGTTATCCGAAATAGCAAACATCAACTGGCCCACTTGTGCAAATATGATCGTGATAAGCAGCCCACAGGCAGTAAACATTCGGAATGCACCCGCGGCTACATGTGCCCTACATGATGCATAATGAAATCACCCACACATTAACCACAAGTGTACCACAAGCATTAGTATTATACTCAGATGCTTGTGGGTTAGTTTACTAAGTCTGTTTGTGGACCGTATACTGATATATGTCAGTATTTTTAAAGTAAGATGCCCACATTAAAATTATTTCAGTATAACTACAAACATATTTACTGACATGGCCTGATTAACAACCATTCCAACAAAAGCAGACCATCACTCTAGCTAACGTTCGCCGCTTCTGCCAACACTTGAAAAATGATTGTATTTGCTACTAGGGATGTTTAGGATATTTATTATATCTTCAGACCTCTTAGGCTACAGGTATTATTTCTTCAGCTATTAGTCATGGGTTTAAGTTACGCAATTATATATTTACACATATATATACATACATATATAAACATATATATATACACATATATAATATACAGAATGTTTCTTATATATATATATATAATTTACAGGATATTTCTTAAATAAGGGGACAAACTCCACATGCGTGTTCCTCGCGAAACACTATGACGAAAACATGTTCAGCACTTTTCAACTAAACGCAATATTAAGGGAGTAATTGGCCTCTGAACACCGAATTTTAATACATTTTTTTCCCAAAATATCGGAAAATAATCGACATAATAATACCATATTTTTAGCAAACCAACAGCAAATGCTGGTTGATACCGTCCATCCTTATGAAAATAGCAGGGATGGCTATCCTCTAATTACATATAACTTTTTTACCGTTAGAATTTTCAAACAATTGAAGATGGTGTATTGAGTAATGTTAACTGTAACAAAAAAGGTCATCTTGTTGCAACTGTCTAGGAGACATCGTTTTCGATCAAATCACAAATGAAGCAATATAGTTCCAGAAACAAATGATTAATTGTAGTATCATGAGTTAGAAACATGTGGGTAACGTTGAATGTGCACCATGGAGAATTCAAGGAACACGACAAAAAACCTACACGTGAACGCTATTCTGTATTTTATGTATCTTAGGTGCAAAACACAGGACTTTGATTTCTTAATTGACGATGAGCAAAAAAAAAAAAAAAGTGGATTTGGATGGAAATCCATTACACGAAAATGGATAGGTGGAAACCCCACTGAAACCTTATAAGCGCAAATATCCAAATGTTGTGTTTTATTCCACAAAATGTAATCTACTGTACAAATTTACCAGAAAGCCATCCTGTGTTCTGCTGTACATGACACCGTATTCGAGAAAGGAAAATGAATGTGTTGTTTTGTTAAAGAACAGTTATGATTCTGTATCTAGCAACAAGTATAATTCAGTAGTGGGTAAACTTAAGGTATTAATAATTATTTGCCCCGTAAGGCACAATTTCCGATTCGAAAAGCAAATCCTAACAAAATTATGCAGTCCTTTGTTTTTAAATGTACGAATGTAGTGTTGCCGTAATTTTCCTTAATACGTAATTTTCATATGTTTTGTGTAATGAACACAGGTGTACAGACTGTGTGATGTGAAACACTTTATATGACGGTTCATTACAGGCAGTGTTTAATTAGCAGGCAATCCATATTCCTTTTCTCACTATTCAGTAGTTTTATGCACTAAACCTCCCACAAAATATCCGTATAAGGCTTCTTTTTACTTGTCCTGCCCTCATGGGGGCGGCTCGAAAAGGTTAGCACCTAATAAATTCATTACATTAATAAGGTTACATGTTAATTCCTTGGCATTTCTGTGACACATGGCATAGTCATTGATGTTTGATACAATGCTGCTAAGTGATGTAGGCAATAATTACGTGAAATGTTCAAAATGACCACCCCGTGCATCTACACATACATGAACACGTCTCGTCAAGGATATGCGAACACGTCCAAAAATGCACCATTCTCGTGACGCCATGTCCGAACTCTGGTAATGCCACGCCTTCATGGTTCAATGTAAACATTATTGATGTAATGTCTTGCATTAGGGGCTATACTTTTGGAGCCAATCCTTCGAGGGCAGGACAAGTGAAAAGAAGTCTTGTACGGTAATTTTCATGCGCTTCTTATAGATTGCCACATACGTCAATGCTGATGGACTACCGGTACATATAGCAACATAAGTTTTGCAACTTTTAACGGTTGGTGTTCTTTAATAATTTATGGTGTCAGTTTATCATATCTTCGGAAGTTTAGAAGAGAGTACACTAATGTCTTTTTGAATGCTTTTCTCAGCAGACGGAGCACTTAGATTCTGAGGAGGTTTAATTCACTTTCACATAATTTGATATATCTTCGTCAACATTCATTTCATTCTCATCGAAATACTGAGTTACGATAGAACTAAGTAGTTATATAACAATTTGTTATTAAGCAGCCAATTTTTTTCATTGGTAAACGTACGAAGGAAATTTTTGATGTAAGTATAACTTTTTAATCATTTAGTTGTACTTGTATGAGTTCAATATTTTCTTAAAATTCACGTTACTAACACACCATTTTAATAAAATATGTTACGGCATTTCAATGCATAGAAATTAAAACACAATAATAATAACACTGAGCAATTTGTGATTGCGTGAACTCTTAAAAATATGTCCAACGTGAACACAAGTGCCTCCTACCAGTTCAGGTTCAGATAGCACAGGAATAATAGACCGGAAGGAGGGGCCATAGAGTAAAAAGTGTATCTCAGTACTCCATACGTACAGGTGGAGAAGCCGGAGTGAAGAATAATAACACGTTTTATATTGTAGAACGGTGGTTGACGAGGAAAGCAGCTGGTACCGTAACACGAAAACACGTAAACGTGCTATCGTTTTTTGCAAGCAACTCAAAGGCATCTGTGCGAAGCTTCTTCTCGTTTTATTCATTACGCGCACGTCTTTATTTTTTCTTGGATTCTAGGGTACTCGACTGCACCCCCAAGTAAGGGAGGAAGAAATACGAAGAGGGTAAGAGGGCTGCGTAAATTCCATTAGTGACTGCTCTTCACAAAGGAGCCTGGGCAAAACTGACTGACTCGCAATTTCAGCTACACACGGATAGGAAATTGGAAGCAGCGTAAAAAAAACATGCCAGTTTTCTGGACGCTATGGTAATCACATAAAAAACTACGTTCCGCGAGTGTATTGAAGGGCATGGTGATTGTGTGTGGGGTATAATGCTCACAACGTACAAAGATATAACTTTTGAACAGGGCCACTTTACGAGAATGAAAAGCCCTGGGCTGCATAAATCTGAGGCCACAATCCTTTTTTAGATGAAGTGATAATGAGCGCTTGTAGGGCCCCATACTTCCCTGACATGTTAGCTGCATTGTCGTGCCTCTGACCTTGGCATTTATAAATATCAGCGTTGTTGTCTTTACGTGGACTCCACGTTTAAAATATTTATTTCACAGATACCAGTGTGGTTTAATGGGAGTTTTAAAAATACCATTCACTTAAAATTATAATTTTGTTATATTTTTAATCCAAAAAGTATAATAATGTATAATAAGGGACCTAGGTAAAATGCCCCATTTCCCCCCTCACGTCGCGGCCCTGCTTTTGAAGACAGTTTTGTCAAAAATAGAAATAACGTGTTTATTGCATTGGCCGTAATAATTTAATTTTGAGTTTGAAGATATGTATACAATACGTTAATTGCTTACGAAATTATCTTTGTGATAACAATTGGTGGAAAGATAAAATTTGGCTGGATGGAATATAATAACCACGACTTAAAAGTGCTCATGTTTATAACACGGACAACATATACGTATTTGAGAGATGAACGACACGCGTGTCGTTGAGAGATGAACGACATGTGTGCCGCTGAGAGACGAACGACATGTGTGTGGTTGACAGATAAACGAAATGTGTTCGGTTGAGAGATGAACGACACGTGTGCCGTTGAGAGATGAGCGACACGTGTGCGGTTGAGAGATGAACGACATGTGTTCGGTTGAGAAATGAACGACATGTGTTCGGTTGAGAAATGAACGACACTAGGGCTCTTTAAGAATTTAAGCAGGTATCCTTCTTCCTTTATTGAAGAGGTTGTGACGTAGGCCTATGTCAAAACTCCGAACTTATATGAAAATTGATCAGCAATTAATAACTAACTAATCAGTATTTACCAATGAAAAATTACATTATTGCAGTGAAAATTGAAATTACTTGTAGGGTAACATTAGGTGTTATCTGATATAAAAATTGTCCAGGTATATTTACTACCTAACTAAAATAAGCAGTTACTGGAACAACTCGCAAACCAACGTTTGTCTGTTTCCATATATTCAAGAAATTTGACTACTTTATGTATGACATAGAGTGCAGGATTTTGTGTATTAAAATCGATTAAGTAGAATTAATCTATTGCTATATTCTGTGTGCTTCGGAAAATAATTTAATGAGCGGTATTACCTTTGCGCTTAAGAAGGTGATATCTTTCAGTATTTCGGAAGATTAAATCTACTACTGAATCAAAATATCTCATATTTTAGACTGTTTAGAAAATTCATATTTTAAATGAATTATACTATATAAAATTTACTATGTAAATATTACAAGAATAACAAAGTCGTTCTAAAATGTTAATTCTTGCAAATTTTTACTCTACATTTCATCAATATTCCAAGCTCAGTGAGAAGTGTTTAAGGAGTTATGAGAAACACACTGAGATTAATTGTAATATTATTTACTTTACGTATGATTGGACAAATTATATTACATATTAATTTTTGTGATTCACAAATATTACCTCTACGAGCATGTCAATACAGATTGGAGTGTTGGAATGTTACTTGAAATCAGGCATGTACCTCACGAATTATCTATAGCTGAAAATGTAAACTTAACTGTCATTAGATTTATTTGCGAAGTTCTTCAATCACATTCATATTTTCTTCGTGTCAGTTAAATAGGAATTCCGTATGACAGGCAACCGATGGTATGAATGATTTAATAAAACTGGTACTGCTACTGCTGTAGCATACAAATTTGGTTCAATAAAATGCAATACATATAGACATATATTCACTGCGCTAATTAATATTAAGGCCACGATTTCGGAATTAAAGTTTCTGAAGTCAAAGTATCCTATGTACTAATTAATAAACAAATATTTTTTTACTTGGCTCGTTGTATAGCTCTCAGCATACTTTGATCGGTGAGTAGTAGCTAAGTATATTAATGGGATGCTATCTTACAAAATGAATTTTATAAATCTAGCGAGTAAACGTATTTTACGATCACAGTATTAACTTCAAATAAACAGAGTTAAATTAAAACAAATTTAGTTGATTGGAGGTTTTATGCAAGCTAATATGCTTAGATGCCAAATGTTGCTGGATCTGTTAATGTGAGCTGAGTTTATTGTCTCGTGTAGCTCGTGTAGTTTATTCACAAAGGATGTTCAACTCATTTTCGGATATTTGGACATGTCTGGTTTTCAATTTTTGATCCTCAGTTATCGAAACTTTATTTATCCTTGTTGAAAATGGAGGAAGTATGTGTTAAGTGACTTATTGCAAATGTAAATAAATACAATAAAAATTAAGAAAGTAATTTTCATTAAGACATAAGCAGCGTTTGTAAAACTAACGCTGCTGATTCACTGCTCCTCTGGTATTGGAGAAAATGTTTATGAATTTGCTGAAATTTATTGCATCTGCCTAAAGAATATTTTAATCAGCAGCACACAAACGAGCTAAATTTGCAATGCTTAAGTGAATAGCGTTTGCCCATTAGTAATTCCTCAGTTAAATGAGGCTACAGATTTTATTTATGGTGTGCAAAGACTCCACATTGTAAAAAAAAAATCATGGATATAACAATACTGCCAAAATTGTTCAAATCGACGGATATTTTCCGCGATGGCAGCTGAAGCACAACTTGGAAGTATGTGTACCTACTGTAGATAAATTGCTCAGTACTGTTAGTATAACATTTCTGTCAAATGTTTACATTTATGGGAATCATTTCCATGTAGCACAATTTTTGAAATTTAATTTTCTTGTCTAACACGACTGATCAAAATTTTGAATGGAAACCAATTTTAAGGCTAAGTCCTTGGTTGCTGTAAAGTCACAATTTAAAGTTATAATATGTTCGTTTCCCCTCTTAGCCTGTGTAGTTTTGTAAAATTATAAAGACGGTTTTTTAAATTTTTTGGAACCTGAGCTCAGGTTAACATACAAACATGCAAAGATTGGAAGGTGATCTCAATAAAGTTAAATTTTCTTTGTTAAACAAGGTAAAATGTAATTATAAATGCCACGGAGAAAATCTAAGAGATTAAATTTCCTCGGATAAAGGTAATGGAGTCGCTTTCTGGGAGACGAATTAATTTCAGCCACGTGCTGGCAGATTTTTTTTTATTTAAGCGGAAAACAAACATGTCTAGCAAACAAATATATCTCCACCATGAGTACACTGCGTTGTTTACGAGTTAGGAAATGAAACGCTGAAACGGTAGGCGTAGTACAAAAACAGTAGCAAGTCAACACGGCAACGTTGTTAATATGCGAACTCCGGCTGTTTCTCCGTGTTTGCTACGACCAAACAGCAGGTATATGAGGAAGTCAAAGGTAGGAGTAGTGTTCTCTGCTTGGAACTGCAACTCTCGTGTGCGACCTGTACAGCTCAACATGTAATAGCTGAAACTCGTTGCTAATTACTTTCGCCACTATTTTTTCATTGGAAAACCGTAACGGAATAAAAACTCTCATTTGGATACATTTATTCAAAAACCTTCAAAATCATTAGCAGCATTAATATAAAAAAAAAATTTCCTTTTAAAAATTTAATTGCAATGAAGAAAATGAAAATCACTCATTCAGTGATGTGAGTGAGAGAAGAGATCTTGGCCAGCACTTAACATCTATGTCTTTAGCGCTGGTGAGGGGTGAAATGATATGAGTATGGAGCAGCACCGGAATGAAATGGCGGGAGAAACGGGAAATCCGCGAGGAAACCCGCTGACCAGCCGCAACGTCCGGCAAGAATCCTTCCATAAAATAAAGTTTTGTATTGTTTAAATACAGCGAGGTTATATTTACTTAATGTGAAACAATATTTGTAATATTAATGTAACTGAGATAAGAAACTAGATAACTGAGCGATAATGTGACACTCTGCCATTCATGAGTGATAAGTAGGAAAATTCAGTATTTAAATATTACTGTGAATACAGTATTGTAGGTTGGTAACCAGAAATAAAACACTTTAGAATGTTACTTATTGGAAAACTTGAGAAAATAAAAAAAAAAATTAAGTCTACACTTCATCGAAAGTTAACATGGATAGCGAACATATTTAGAAAGGTACCTAATCCTAACGACATGAAAAAAAAAACATATAAACGCCAACGTGTATGTTGAATGCTAGAAACGGTAATTAATGCAAAATGTTTTAATGGTAAATAAACAAAATTAATAAATATTTAAAAATTTTAAATAAATACAATTAAGTGAGGATATATTGGCCGTTCCAAACAGCACTGGAATAATATGAAGAAGATAACATTTTTCAAGTAAGTAGATTATATTAATGGGGAGTACGTAGGATTTTTTTCACTAAGAATAAAGAGAAAGGAAGTAATACTACATACGAACGTCGGTAGGATACAAGATAGTTGCGGCATGGATCGTTAAACACAAACTTGTTTCTTCTTAATAAAACGACGACAACCATAAAATTGTAAATCTAATTTGTATGAGTCCGCACATGAATCATTAGAGATAGATGTTAGTGGAACACAGAGGGGAAATAAATTAAATAATTAAGAACTAAATTTCTGAGAATTCTAAACTGCTACGAGGAATAATTAAATCCCGAGTTTCAAACTTAGAAAATATAGGATATTTTTATGCATAAATGCAAGCCAGAGCTTACAGAAAACCAACATTCAAAAGAGACACAGATAAAGAGAAGAAGTTTATAAAAACTAAAAGATTTTCACAACGTCTGTGTTGTCTCAGCCAACGCCCTATAAAATTGTTTTCATAAAAACTAAAATTTTTGTCCATTTTACATTATTGACGTACTTTTGTTTTAACTGCAATTAACGTTCGTTACTTGAAATTTACTAACCTTTGTATTTAATTTTATGATAATCTATATACCCGTCAATTTTCAATATCAATTTATTCGTAATTCGTTTATAAGTGAGACAATTTTAAATTACACAAATCATAACTTTCAAACTGACTACTCAGAATAATCACGAATAAGTTGTATGCGCTTTGAAATGTTGACTCCTATTTTTTTGTAGGCTGACTGTTCATCACTCTTCTTTCTCGCTTGATTTATATTTCGATAACGATGAACAATAATAGCCAAGTAACTGTTGTTTTCAATGTGAATTCACAACAGCAGTTACTGTTACCTTCTGAAGATGAAGGCTGCAAAGTCATCCAAAACATCGCGAAGAGAAATGACAGTGACGCGGCTACAACCCGGATTTCGAGATGTTATATACAACGGCCGCCGCGTATGCTTGCGAAACTTAGGCCTTGTTACTGAGTTTTGCAGTGATTTTGAAAATAATTTTTTTATTGCTACCTAATACTCATATCACAATTTCGCTTCAGAGTTTTGACACTTATATGTTATAATATGTAGCTGATTTTTTTTTCTCGTAGAAATGTACTAAACGATTTTTTAGATTTGATCACTCAAAGTACCACGTTTTTTGTCGTGAAAATAAGCAAAAATTAAGCAAAATATGTTTTTGCTTACGAATGGTACATTATTTGTAAAAACGCATCGACAGTATTGTGCATCGTGTGACTGCATTGACTGAAATTTTTGTAAAGCTTTTGGTTAAAAAATATTTGAGTTATTGTCACCAGTCTGAAAACAACTGAGGAACCAGCCCTTACATTGTCCAAATAATCGTTTCGAATTCTAGCGAAAAAATACTATTTTAAAGCAGTGTCATGGCGTGGGTGTGTTTCAAGGTACGCTGTTTTTCGCGAAGATTATACCGATTCCAGAGTTTCCTGTTAGAAACTGCAGCACACTCGTACGTCGCCACTACCGATAGCCAACTCATGCATTTGTATTAGTACAGACGTCGCAAAATACACATTGTCTTGCAACACGCGCCACGCCACTGATTTAAAACGTGAATTTTAAGTGCAGATGTCTCCTTCACGAGTTTAGATTGTCTATATGTTGCGAAACCTATTGTTACAATTTGTGACAAGGATTCAGCTCCAAAAATATTTCTGTTTTTTTTTTTCAAAACAGCTGATTTTATAAATGGTTGTTCTTAGTTAGTCCAAACAGCTGGAATTATAAATGTTACATTTTGTATGGGTTCCACTCCGGGTCAAACACAAATTTAGGATATTTTGAAATTAAATTTTTATGGGGATGAAAAAGGATAACATTAATTTTTTTTATAAATCTTCAGTACAGATCAAACCCAATGGGCTATCGTCGAGATTTTCATTACTATGGGACATTTATACAAATAAAGCCTGTAACGATTTTTCAAGACTTACTGAAATTAGAAACCTTATGTGATGAAAGACGTGAAATAAAATTCTGATAAATTCTCAATATATATGGATAGCTTAGATGCACCAAGGAGATATTTGCTTTAGAATTATGTTTACGTCATTACTTTGAAAGTTACTTTCCAGAATTTTAATATATTACACTAAGCACCGGAAAAGCGGCTACACATGTTTAGATCGAACCCGACGTGCTCTCGTCGAGGGTTTTTACTTCAGTTAGGCAGTAGTACAATTTCCTACATAGTCGTCTAAATGACTAGAAATTCGACCCCTCCCACACCTAAAGGGATGGAAATTTTTGAGATGTGTTTTACATAAATACTCGACATATCGGAAACCATTTACGTGTCGATGTGCTATTTGTTTTCGAATAACGGTTACACAATTACCCTAAAACGTATTTCAGGATTTTTGTTTCATTTTCCCCTTTATAAGGTATCAATTTTTGAAATATATGTTGGACAAATTGTTGTAGCTGGAGCCCGATAGCAATTTTTTTCACGACTTCCACTAAACTATAATATTTATACAAATGTCTAATCCATAATTTCAGGAATTTTCGAAATTAGGCCCCTTTGGAGGTTGAATGAAGTCAATTTTCTTTCGGTTAGCCTATTAATAGACTGCTATGATGATTGCTGCAGAATTATGTAGACATAGGCTATATGTATATCTACAATTTATTTCACAACTTTTAGTTATTCACACTATACTAAACATTCCTTTTTATCTCTTAAACTCAAATACAGACGTTGTTCGGAATTCTTATTACTCAATTAAAATAATTCTATATTTAATGTTGGCGAAATATAATTTGTATATTTATCTTAATACACAGTATATCTTAAATGCAATTAAATAAATAGGAACTATTCTTCAAGAGACTGCCTATACTGTACTATACCACTCCAATGCGTTGGTGTTTCTACTCTAAAATGATGAGCAACACTTATTTTGTTAAACGTTCGAGGCAAACAATTAGTCGATCGACAAAAATTTACTAAAGTTATCCCGCCGATGCTTCAACCCATCATGTGCCTCGAGCATTACATGAGGGCAAAGCTGCGGTGGACAGCTTGTCCTATATGTACAAACATTCTTTAATTGCCCGTACAATAATGAAGGATCACCACTTAATACGTGTAATTTTTAAACGAGTCTCCAATTGTTTGGATGGTGTAATGATCAGCAAACAATTGCTAACTGCGTCACCGTGTGTCCAACGGTTTAGCGGAACTGTCCGGACATGCCATGACATGAAAGCATCGATCATCGTCCTCGCAATAGCAGCGAGGCTTCCCAGGGCTTCATTAACTCGATTTCATAATACCGCACATTTGCGTCAGTCGTACGCGCCAGTCGATTTTGCATGTTTTTCGACTTGTATCGGCAATACTAAACTGGCTATAAACACATCAGGTTAATATACATAGCGTCAGTTATCCTTCGTGTGACTGTATACGCTTGTCACTGTACAATAATATAAATCTCGCGTTGAATACCCGGCAGGAAACTGTGGTAATAAATAAAGTTAACGATCGATAACGATAGTGAATTATTTGTTTCTGTGTCCAACATTTCCTACCATGGTATAGCACTGTATGTGCTAGCGCAATTTTCCAATTGGTAATTTAGTAATAAGTACTTTCATATGGCACTATATAAACAGCTGTAAACTATTAAGAATATTATACAAACTTCTTTACAAACTCAAAACGACATAATAAACTACAAAAATACTTCTGCAAGCGACGTGTGATTTAGTTGACTAAGACTGAACATTCAGTTACGATTAAGGTAGGTATTCAACACTTATCGCGACAATTTTTAGTCAGCTACGTGTGATCGCACACTAAAATATGAAAGATGATGAACTGTGTGATCTAAAGAAGCCTAATTCGTCTATGTGCATCCATAAAAAATGTAAATGGAAATGGAAATGGTTTGTGTTCTCATTGCACACGTTATTGAAGGTCGTATATACCATTTTCGTTACAAGCAAGCCTTTTAATGGGACTACATAAATATAGCCTGGTTATGATTTTTTACAATATTGGTAAACTTATCAGCATTTTTACATACTTTTAGACTCTAATCAAGGACGCCATAAAAATGAACAGTTTGTTTTAAAATATAATAAAAAAATATTTGAAATAGTTTTGAATACATGATTTAATACAACACAAAAATTTTTCAATGGTAGTTGTGCCGTTTTTCGATTCCAATAAGCATTAAATGTAACGAAAATGAGTTGTTGGTTAGTGTGATCATAGTGTTTTTTTTTTTTTTGTTGCACAAATTCACATATTATCTTAACAATGATATAAAGTAGTACTGAGCTCATGAAAGTGTCGGCATACATTAATTTAATAAACTAAAATGTTCGAAAGTGACAATTCAAAAAAATTGTTTCTAATGAAACCTTTTTAAGACGCAAGTACATTTTTTAAAACACGTATTAATATTTTCCTTTACATGTAATGCATTTTGTGTGCACATGTTTAGGTTACTTGCATAAATAAAAGTATTTCTTAGCATATACTTATATTTTTCTATAAATAAACTCGATAAATAATTGTAGGTTTACTTACGAAATTTTTGAAGGAATAAATAATGCGACAGTTAAATCGGTCATAAAATCGATTAAACTTTATTTCTACAAAGTTACTTGTAGTTATTAGAATAAATTTGTAAATTACTTCTGTTCAAAGCCACATTTCACATAATTTAAACAGTCATGTAACTAGAGAGAGAATATTTAAGATGACAGCACAATTTTCAGTAAGTCTACAGTTATCGCTAGATATTTACCATTAATAAAAAACAAAAGAAATTAGGTTAAAGCAAAAAAAGTAAAAAAAAAAGTTTTAACTTTATTATGTGGCTGACTCATCATCACATGAACTCGTACATTTGTAGTATAGTTTACATGCTAGCAAAATAATAGTTTTCAGGCAATCAGTTTGGACTATAACACGTAACAAACACCACTTCCTGAAAAAGTTAAGTAACAAGCCGATTACTTTAAAATTCGTTAGGTTATAATTCCAAAGACATAGCTGAAATACCTTACGTATAATAAACTTAATGAAAGTGTTCCTTGACACACTTCTCTGGATTACGAAGGAATAAGACGTGAAGGGAGCTTTTGTATTAGGTCAATATTAATAAACGAAATAGTTTCATGTGTCGTTCATGATCAGTAGAGATAGTGTAACATCGCAAGAATATTTAGTGTCACAGTATTCTGCAAAACCGGGCTGTAAAGAGGAATCAATAACATTATGCAGAAGCGATGCACCAGTGTTATCACTCGCCCAGACGTATTTGGTCATGTTGTATTGAAGCCCAGAAAACCGGCAACTTTCACCGCAATAAGTCAATATCCCTAATGATCAGACAACATGTTCCGTATTTCCCATAAAATTTAGTGGTGCGTACAGATGGCTGCATTAAAAAATTGTGCAGTGGAGTGCAGCGAATGGTAAATACAGCAGTGTTTCAACTGCGTGTACATGAAGGAGTTGGGAGCATGCCCACGGGATATTCTGAAGGTTACGACTGGGACGAGAGGGAGAGAATCAAATTTACCGAAAATGTTTTACATAGTTTTTTTATCCCCACCGCTCTTCCGAAGTCCATAAAAAACTCGTACCCCGACAATGAATGCAGGATCGCTGGACGAGGCCCTGGGGGGTGCTCTCCGTGTTACGTAACATTCTCCCCCTTTCTCACCCTTCCAAAACCATGCACCCCCTCTTTCCCCGTTCACCCCGTGGGCCGCGAGCGCCGAGGAAATGAATAACGGAGAAAGAATTGAGAAGTATCGGCCCCCGCGGGGGGTCTGAGCGAGAAAAGAACAGCCAATCCGGTCTTTTGTCGCGGAGTTGACATACAAACACATATCTCCCCACTCGCCCCTTAGGAAAATAAAACACGTGTTTTCCTCTACATTCCCCTTGGCGACGTTGCACGGTGGACAAATGAACAGTGGAAGGGCGAGGGAAGGGAAAAAAAAGGCACGTCTCCCCCCGCTTTCGCTGCGCACAAAGTTTTGTAGCGGTGAATGACGAGGAAGAGAAGAGGAGGGACAACTGACCGAGAGTGGAAATGGACCCAACTGCGTTGCTATGGTGAAGTTTCTTGCAACATATCACTGCTTTTGTCCTTCTTCCCGCAATCTAAGACTACGCAATCTGGGCCCCAGCAGACCAAGACTTCACCTTCCAACGTACGAGTCGTTTGTTTACCGTTATACAGGTTTTTTAAAACCTGCAGTGAAGCAGGGTTTTCACTTGCTAAGTTTGCAGATTGTCTGGTAACTGTTACAAAAAAAACATTTTAAACGCTGTTATTTCTGTGCTGTTTAATGTAAAACATGGGGTCGAGTTGCCGTGTTTTTCTCAAAGTCACAGTTTCATTAAGAAATACTTGATTTCTTTAGACAGTTAACTGGGAAAACACTTGAGTTAAATCTAACTTCATAATTTTTACTCCGTCATGGACGGTGAGAAATTCATCTGCGTCATAATTAAAAAAAAAATCTTCTTGTGATACTAAATTACGAATTTCAGTCAACTCGCAATGTTTTTTATCCAAGCTAGTTGACGTATTATTCCCTAATTTTAATTCAGAGGGAAATTAAACATTAACTAGCTAAATAAAAGTCCATTACTAGGCATGTGCTTCATTAATCATCAGTTAAGTACTGAAGGAATTTGTCGAAGATAATAGTAACGCCGTACCGAATGAAGTGATGTAATGGTGCTACATTAGACTTGTATGGGTAGAACCCTGTTTTGACTCTCGGTCAAGCTGTCCGTAATTATTCTTGGACAACGCCATTCGTTATTTAAACTTTCGAAGAATATCAATTATTTGTAACTTTATTACTGTAAGGAGTATTTTCCTTTCCTAATAGCGTACGCTAGCTAGATTCTTTGGCAGTCCTCTTCCCAAATATGATAGTTTGTTATGGAATCTGTTTCCTTTGGAGGAGGCTTCTGAGATGTTGATGTTAAAGTATGAAAGATTTTTTTTCGATTAACCGTCATGCGAGCCTAAGGTGTAAATGTGAACTTCCTTTATAATCTTATAGTACGTTAGCGCAGTTTCGTACGGAATTGCTTAAATAATCTCATCGATTATATCCTGAAGATTTAAATGATTTTCAATAAATATTTTATTTTGTTTTAAATAAAACATCGGTGTAATAGACAATGTAAATAAAATATTGATAGATGTGTAAAATTCAAAACAACTCGATTAAAACGTTTTACTTACTTATTGGTTGACACAATATGTTGCGTTTTGATCTTCACTGAACAGAAGTTACTTATCACACGTCTTCTGACTTTTACACTAGTTCGTAGCCCTCTTACCGACACTAGCGCAACTGGCGGCAGAAATTTTCCCTTTCCAAACTCGTCCATACGAAATTCGTTTATCTTCGTAACGTGCAGTAGAATTAACTTTACCTGTGGTGAGGTGTTATGCTGGTGTCGTGTCATCCTTGCCGCTTTCGTACTATACTCTGTTTCATATAATTTTGACAGATACTTATGGGCAATATTTTTTTTTGTGTGTTTTGTGATATTTGGCACAGTGCAAGACATTTTTAGTTCTAAAATGAGCCGGAAATGTCCAGTTCAACATTTATACGTAAATTTTTGTCTTGTATCGTGACACAAATCACAAAATATTAAAAATTGTTGCTCATAAGTAACTGTCAAATTTTACCAAACTTATATGAAACAGAGTATAACAGGCGTTGAACGCGCAAACTACATTGACCCAGGTGCCCAACGTAAGTCTTGAGAGCGAGCTAACCAAGGCGATGGCTAGATACCCTATTCGTACAGCAAGCCGTCAACAAACCAAGCTCTCTGTGGACCAGCACTATCATTCACGAAACGGAACAAATTACAAATGGCACCAGCATAAGGGGCTCGACGTACTTCTGATTGGATTTGTCTGATCAACTTCCATTATTATTTTAACCAGTGTATTTAGTACGTGGATGGAATGAGAGACTTTGAAGGACCACAAACTCCTCGGCGGAGGCCAAACACAAAGGGATGATTGGATTGGGCACGTGAGCGAGTTACGAGACCGGCTGGAGGAAATCAGTGAGACGCTGACATTAGGTGTAGGGTGAATATTGTGTGTGTGTGTGTGTGTTGGGAGAGGCAGGGCATGGGATGCATATTACTACACCACGGAAATTTTGCAGGTCCAACGACCTCTCTGCTGAACTCTACAGGCGTGTGAGCATCCTGTCATCAGCTAGTTGTTTATTGACTGCTGCTACAGGGGGTACATCTGACAAAGTGGTTTGGGAGTCAGATGAGGTTTTCATTCTCATTTGTTGTATGTTCGTATTACGCAAGGTTCGAGTTTTATAAACACTGATACACTCGTATAAGTACATGTATACGTGTATAAGAGTTCGAAAGTTAGCGTATTCTCAAATTAATTCGTTAAAATTCCGTGTCTCAACACATAACCTAAAACAATTATTCGGAAATGTATCAGCAATATATTTCTTATAGGCCTAAAAGATAAATATCAATATGTGTGTCTAGATCTTCGTCGAATATGTGTTTGGCTTATTTATAATCGTATGTATTAAATTATGATTAATTATTCTGAATGTTAGGAAACCTTACCGCCACTGGGGCACCACTCTAGACGACCAGAAAGGGGAAGGGCTTGCAAGGCCTGATCACCCTTCATTTAGCGATGCGCGTACCGAAACAGAATTGCGTCGGCGAATCGGACGGTGTTAGCCTACGCGTCACCAGAAAACGCGCCAATTACTATACATGTACCAAAAGTTCTGCAGCTTTGAATCGGTTCTACAGTAGCATATGCTGTTGTTATAAATATTGGCTTTATATGACTGAAATATTTTTGTAAGACTGTTCGAAAGAAGTTTTATCTTGATACCTTACAATTGGAGCATACTCCACTCGTAAATTAGGCTTGGGTGGGAGGATTGAAACTAACTCACCGTCGAGCGAGAGGGTGGTAGTGCGTAAAGAGGTATGAAGGTACAGCGAGCATAAACGAAGAGAGAGGAGTTAGGAAACACGATATATTCGGGATTTCCAACAACGCGTCCATCGCATCCTAGTTCTCCGATGGTTTTATGAATTTCAGGGGAGCGTACTGGTTGAATTGGTGATATTTGTTGCAGCACCGTAGTTCTACTGGCTACTGTGTTGTGACAGTCAGTAATAAGCGACACCTACATACCAGCGTATCACTGGCTGTAGCATCAACTAGCGCACAACGCTGTACAGTTCTCTGCAATTTGTGCACTACCTGGCAACAACCTACAAGCCGCCATTGATTATGATTACGCTGACCAATAACAGCTAAGTATATATTAAAACGACCTTGGACGATAACTTTCGGGAACAAAAAATAATATTAACTATTATTAATTAGTTGCACAGCGGAGTGCATACAAAAATGTGACAATGAGATAGAAATTAACTAGAAGAAAAAACGTAGCGGTCCTCGTGAATAACCTATACCATTGTTTCTATACGTAGACTATGTTCAGACAATAGTACTTGTTCCACTCACTACGCTACGGCACAGCCTTCGATGACTTACTTAGGTATCAGCAAAGAAATGGAGAATAACGTTCCGTCTCCATTTTAGTGTAAATGTACAAGGTAAGAAAAATTATCCTAACGTCCTGTCCACAGCGGCGTCATTAGAGACAGTGACACACAAATTGACACAATTTGACGATGATGCGGCCATGGCAGCAAGTATATAAGAGTTTAACAGATTTTGGGAAAGCATGGAAAACTGAATTCAGAATGGCCGGAACCGGAACCAGGGATCAAGCCCGTGTTCTCCGAAATGTGAGTCAAAAATGTAACCGTTGCACCAGCTCGCTCCAATTTGTGTAAATAAATACACAGCTCATAACAGTTAGGAAACAGGACTGATATTCTACGACTGTAAAGTCAGAAGAGACGGAACCGTAGACCCAGAGCTACAGAAAAAAGAAAAGGAATTGACCGTGGACTATTTAAGATACAATTTCAACATTCAACTGGAGTGGTTTTTAAACATAAACATCGTAAATAAACAAAAGAAAATGTACAGTACGAGTTGTGCCCAGAATATGCAGTATGGCAGGGATAAAAATTCGTTGGGCATACATTTAATACCGCAGGTGATGGACAGAATACGTTTGTCACGTACTAGATGATTATATATCGTCCATGGAAAACATTTATGTCGTTAATTTCTTCCCGCCTAAAAAATTAACTACAGTGGAAAATTAGTTTTCAATACATTGGGAATATGTGTGTAATTTGTTACCATTTTACCACTTTAAATCGCTTTAGAAATTAAGTTGAAGGGTTGACACTATAGATTTGGACACTACTGCAAGTTGAGTTTTAAATGATAGTGATTATTAATGTGTTTCTCTTCAACATAAGACGTTTTTAGAATTGCTTTTGTTTTGATGTAAATGGCACATAGTATACATTACCTCTGATAGGTTGTTTGAGGGAGGTTGAGTTATGAGTGAGATAATGCCAAGTTGTGCATATTGTGTTGTCTAGTTTACTACACACGCTGGTAGAGAGAACAGAGTATAAATATACATAGTTTGCAACAATCTTACACAACTTGGTACATTCTCACCTCATTTAAGGGTATATGTTACTGGCTAATCCCACTGTAGACAATTGAAACTAATGGTTCTTATCTGTGTATTGCCAGAGGCTGTATTGATGATATGTAGGGACTTCAATATTTGGTGAAAATATTTCTGCACCAGTTTACTTCAGTGCCTCGTGTGCACATGCGACTCTGCTTTATGGCAAGTGATTGGTTGAATTTAACAATCAAGTGTCTTAATGTTTTACTGCAAATCACGGACGTGTGTTGTTCGCAGTAACATTATTCTGAATGGTAGGGTCAAATGAGAAACATTCTTAAAAACACACTCTGCCAATAATAAACAAGCAGAACTGCGGAGGTGGAACTAAGACATTGAAACAACTTGGTGCAGAAATATTTTCGCGAAAATCAAGGATACCTAATGACACGCGACGGTTGGCGACGGACAGCACGTCTTGTTGCTAGAACCATAAGAATTTTGGGAAGCTGGTAACTCGTTGGAGGCTCTTAAAAGACAGACATACTTTCTTCTGATATATTGTGATGTATTAAAGTCTTCAGCGCAGGAGCTGAGAATCTATGATGTAACTGCACTGTTCCAGCCAATTGCCGTCGTTAGTTTTGTCTTCCAGGCGAGGCTCTTGTTATTCATGACATTTTAACACTATGTGATTAATGAGAAATCCTGAGTGGGTATTTTAAAAAGTTCACAAGCGCGAACCAGCTAAATGAGTGTCGCCGGCCAGAGTCGCATACAGTTGCTGGTCTCCACCTAGTGAGCGCGACCGTAAATTATGTGATTTATCGCTTCGGAGCACGATAATCTAGCGCTGCGCTGTGCGTGATATATCGCACGCAGTAAAATATGTCGCTGGCTAAATTGGTAGCTTACGCAGTTGGCCCAGAGACCAGGGAGTCAAAGAGAAGGAAGAGATGGGTGAATGTAGCTCACATGCAGTTGTCATTTTCTCTCTCGTTTTCCAAGGAATCATAGAAACAAACCTTAAAAATTGTGAAACATTTTTGTATACGTTTAATCGTAATCAGTGATATGCAATGGTAATCGGAATTTACTCACTGATTCCATTCAATTCATAGTGCAGATATTCCAAAAGTGAATCTGTGGATATCAATTTATAACCAGAGACTGGACAAATTCGCTTGTTCACAGACCTGAAGGCTAGCCTCCAAGAACATATGTGTGCTCAAGCATATAGCAGCTAGTCATTGGTTATTCCCTGACGCTGTGATACACATGATTGGACCTGCAGTTAGTGGCTTCTTTATGATTGGCGCATTCCTCGTTATGATGTGTCAAATAAGTTACCAACAAATTACGAAAGTTACACGAACTTACGATTCATTAGATTCTACCCTGCACCCAAAACAAAACTGGAATATTTCAGGGTTTATTTATATATAGAAACACGCAAAATTCACGTTATTTTCTGACAGCTGATTAGACTCCAAGTGACTATAGGCTCGTTCGACGTCCCTCCCGCTGGCCGATATTGTCGTGACTTGCCGCGGAGAATGCTTACACGGTAAAGAGGCCAATCTCAGTATAGACAAACACACTAAACGACAAAACATAAAAGGTCGTGCCAATTGAATCGCAGATTATGCTCTGTTATATGTATAGGAAAGTGAAGTATTAGTCTGCTAATGTAACTAGAATTTTGCAAGTCTATGTATATTCATAACTATCCACGGGTTAAATTTGTTGAAACTTCTCTGTCGGGAGTAAGGGAATAACTACCGATATTGAATTCGAACGAACGCGATATCATTAGGAAAGGAATATTTCGAGAGTTTAGATATCTACATGTTAGAATTCACAGCCCTGTGTGTACTTAATCCCCAACATTTTGTCCAAAAACTGAAACAAAATACAGTAAACGAATGGACAGAGGTTGATTATGCATAGGTCAGTGAATTCTAACACGCAGATAATTGAAATCGCGAAATTTTCCTTTTCCTAGATATCACCATCCAAGACCTACACCTTTTATTAAAGCACAATGTTACGCCTACTACGGTTAAAAAAAACGCGTTCAAATTATCAATGGAAAACATGACTTTGATTGTCACTAACGCCTACTTTCAACTTAAGCAGTGTCGCACACGCGTTTCACTGGCTCAGATGCGCGAGTGTGGTTCAAAGTGAACATTTTCTACGTTCTACAAAAGTTCTTTAAAAACTAACTGCTTTTTTTTATCATAGATGTACATATTCTACTTCTGCAAAATATTATAACATAACAAGCTTAATAATAAGTTTTTTTTTTCTTTATGTGACAATACGAATATTGGCTGCAGTACTGGTTTATTGGATCCTGCAATTCATTAGATGTGGAAGAAAATTATAACTTCAGGCATTTAAAATTTTACCAGTTGATCCGAAATCATAAAAGATAATTGCTTGCATGTGTTCGGCCCTGACCTTGGTAAGCTATAGTAATTAAGTATCGAGAATAGGTGACCGAGGGAACCTAGGTTACACCACAAGGTTATTTTTCGTAAACGCATATTAACTAACCTGTTCTATAATTTTATCTTATCTAATTTTGTCTTCAAGTGTATGACTACATTTTATCGTATATAAACATGCCTATCTCCCACTAAATAACACTTTTAGGGTTTAAACTGCTTAATATAACTTCAAATAGTTTCGATAGTTACTGGGTGCTAAACTGTTACACTGCAAGGCTGAATCTACTTCACATACGTTCGAATAACATCTTGGGTTTATTCTAGATATAAAAATGTCGATCGCTTTTGAATCGCACGTAATATTCTTTCACAACGAAAGAAAAGTAATGTTTATCGACTATTATTGCTTGTTTTATATTTGTTGTCTTGTCTACTACAGTTTCTGTCGCTGTCATTTGTGTTGTCCTCATTGTCTTTGTCAATCATTGTTGCCTTTTTACGCACCTTGTTTGGTCCTCGTCTGTTTTGTTACCTTCTTCGTTTTTTTTTTGTTTCCATTACTTACATACAGACTATATTCCTGCTACAGAATTGCTTGTATGTTTGTTGACTTCAATAACTTCTGGCTTCCTTAATTTGTTTCTTCCTTTATTTTTTTTAATTATTTTCTCGTGCTTAGTCTTTTATGCAACTGTAGGTTTTCTGAGAGTCAGTAACATTCGTGTGCATATCCACCAAAATACTTCAGTTTGTCAGGATCGCTGTTGTTACCATACTTCTGTTAAAACACCATACAACAGCCCTGCTCGGTTGTCAGTATTACCCGGAGTGTTTCTGGAACAATTTGTTATGTATAATGAGCAAAGAGCATCTTCTTTTACAGAATATTGTAACTACGGCAGAATAAACTGCTGTAGGAACATTCCAGATAGCACCGACAACCTAACAAAAATGTTCTCCCTATTATAACAGCAATGCAAATTTTTCACTCAGCTCGTCAACATTCAAAGTATAATGCTATATAAAGCATTTAGTTTCTCGTTTCCACAATACATATCTCCCGGGACTTAACAGATTTCTCGGACGATTATGGAAAAATAAGAAACAATAGTTGTAAATAAATTAGACTGCGATGTACGGGCAGTAAAGCAGGTCTCGGTTATGTGTAAGGACTATCTCGAAAATTTGTATTTCTGGATGAACAGGATCAACCTAAGGCAAAACTGTGCAGTAAGTGAAGTGAAAGGACATGAGTATTGTAACTACAGCAATATTTTCCTTTAGCCGAGGAACAGTTATAGGAAACAAGAGTGTATACCAACGAGGACTGTCAGCATTAGTTGCTCTCTTCGCAGCATTGTTCATCATCGCTGCCGTTAATCAGAAGAATTCATTGCGAGTCTGGTCTCGGAACCCACATCTTTGCAGCTCGCTGAAAGAGCAGAATTACAAACGGTGAGCTGAGAAAGCGCTGGAGGTTTCAAAAGTCCGGTCGCGTGCAGGTTAATTAATGAACGCGAGGAAGGGAAGTACGCCGAGAGAAAACGAAAACGGGTGAATTTTCCAGGAATACTATACCTCCGCTCGCACGAACTGTTATGAGAACTCGCCCCGGCAAAATTAGTTGCGAACAAAAAAAAATTGTACATTACAAGTATCAGTGAGATTGTCTTCGTTGCAGTACACGTTAAATAATCGCGTATATTTTCCTTCTGACGGTACATTCGACTAATAATTGTTATAGTTGCTATCTAATACGAAAGCAAGTTAATTTAAGGGTGTTCAAGTGCGAAAGCCATAATTTTATATTTACATGACATAGTGTTATAGTTTTGTAGACGATTGTGAGTGCAGTTTCCTCTTACGAAACAATTTTAGCTGGCATATTTTTCTCATAACGGTGCGTCAAAGTCAAAACTTGCATGTTCTGCTGCCATGCAAGTAGTGAAAACCAATTGACTAACGTAGGTGAAATAATTCACAGTGAAATAACATAATATGGGCTACATAATTAAACATTTGAAATAATCCCGTAAACTGTTTATGTATTTAAAAAAAAATTGCTGAATTTGCAACTTTTTTCTGTTTTTTTTTTTTGCGACTTTTTAAAATTCAAATTATTACGTTGTGGGTTTTTAATGTTTTATAGCATAGCTCTTGGGATGTAAGTTCACAGTGAATTATTTTGTTTAAGTAGGTTTCACTATTTGCGTGGCAGTGTATCAACCAAATTTTGACTTCGACAAACTATGAGAGCTGAAATTGTTTCGTAAGAGTAAAATGTCCTCACAATTACTGTCTACAAAACTAAAAATATTTCATTAAAATATACATTTATGACTTGATCGCACATGAACACACTTACGAGGTTAATCCAGTGTTTCTGGCACACCTACGAAATCCCTACTAAACCCATTAATAAGTCTGTTTTAATAAGTTTATAGCAATATAGGTACTATACATATCAAAATTATGTTAGCACTTTATTAATGAGAAAGCCGTTCTTATTAGAACACTAGATAAGATACGGTTACACAATGAATGTGACACAAAACCATTTTGTATAGTTTGTAGTCAACTGACTGTGTGTTATTGCTACAATGTTAGTCAGATTAGCCTAGATTTAAACAGGTAAATACGGTTTGCACACTTGCATCGGAAACTCTGAAACGGGCGCTTAATAAACTATGAATATTAATAGCATAATAATAGGATTTACCGGTGACACTTTTGCTATGGGTCAGTTAAAATAGTAAACTTTTAATACTTTTTAACACGCGGTAACATAAAGTCACCTGCTGAAAATGTTTTCTTGAGTAATTATTTTGCTAGTTTCTAATAAATTGTTATAATGGCTTTGTGAAACAGTTACAAGTACTTGCTAAGATCTTTATCCAACTACTAGTTGTTTGAATGCAATGAGGAATGAAATAAATTATGTAGTCTTCTTATGGTGTTACTAGGTATGATTAAAACCGTAAAGTATTTACAACTTTTAGGAAGTGTATTTATTTCTCGGCCCTTGTGTGTTTTGCTCCACGTTATAAGAAGAAAAAATTAGCCTCAAGAAAAATAGCTTTACCAACGTTTCTGTATGTATAAGTATGTATATGTATATATACACATATATTTATATACATATGCACACACATATGTAACATATTCTATGGTATTGATGGTATACTGAGCGTGTCTCATACTCATTCAAAGAAAAAGATTTGGCACAGGCAACCATATATTAAAAGATTGTATGTGACGAAACATAATGTGTACTTAACTAGAGTAAACCCTCTTATTGAAATACATTAATATACCAGGCAACCAAATATATTTGTTTGATATAAGTTTGAAATACTTGCTTGGCAAAATAGAAACGTATATACGTCTCACGTTAGAGACAGGAAAAATTCGCGGGTTCACTGACATGTAGGCTAGCCTCCAAGAACATGTGTGTATTCAAGCAGACATTATCTGCTCACTGGTTGCTCGATGACGCAGTGATATGGGCCTGCATTCAGTTGCTTCTTTACTATTGGCTAGGCGACTTCCAGGAAGTGTCAAATAAGTCACGGGCCAACTGCGAAAGTGACACGAACTTACACTTGCTGGAATTCTAGCTTGGGGCCAAAAGAATACGCGAACTTTTCAGGTCTTTAGTTAACGTTAATTACACCTAACTTTCTTCCCTTTGCATTAACATTTTACATTCAAATAATTTTGATACGTGTTTCTTCACGAACCGACTAAATTACATTATGTGTCATCCAACGAATTATTTTAATCTATTACGTACCGGTTGCTATACTTACTCTACAAATTGTACAAATTTATATAATTTTCACGGTTGTTGAAACATAAATGCTTAATATGGTTAATAGGGTGTGTGAGGGAACAATGATTATACGCTTTAGGTGGGGGTTACTTTCGCAAGGGGAAGTACTTCGAAATGGTACAAGTATATGTTTATTTACAACGTAAGGTTACACGGAAAATGGCCCTACCATGAGTTAACGACGAAATACAATATCTGGAGAATACAAGCGTGGTAGGAACAGCGTCCACCACGTTAATTACTTGCGTAAATCTATTGTATCTCTTCCACGGTTATATACCCGGAGCGCGATAGTGATAGATGGCGTACTGCACTGAACATACTCCCACCGCGGATCATAAGCTTATTAGAAGTGTGATTATAACGACGGAGACAAATATGACAAATAACCAATCATTTTACTTCTGTTGTTTATTGTATATTATTCCTAATACTGTTACCTTATCTCATTTTACTCACTGTCATAATTTCAGAGTGCCTGTTAAGAAAAGGAAACAAGTTATACATGTGCGAGTAATCTATGACTAAAATTTAAATATTGTCAATTAAAAAAAAATAAATCGTAAGGCGAACTTGTAACGAGGCTTAAAGTTATAAAAATAATCACAATAATCATTGGTGTTAGCAGACAGCGCCCATGATATACGCGCATGTGCAGCCTCACCCCAACCCTGCGTCATTGGACGTCACACGTCAGGGCGTTTCCGGAAGCTGATTTATGCAAACTGTAACCTTAACAGGCGGCCCACGTCTTCGCAAAAGTGGGAGTGTTAAGAATGATGTCGAAGGAATGACGCGACACTATGATTAGAAACCATGGCGGCAGTCAAGTGAGGAGTGATTGTTTGGCGTTTAGCCTGTGCGCGGAAGCAAGCGGCAAGGAACGGCAAGAAGAAACACAGCCTTCAGCGAGTGATAGTAAGGTGTGCGCCAATGGATGTGCTGGAAAGAGTTAGCGCGGACGATATATCCGTGTGTCTGACACGATAAGATTAAACTGAAAGTGTAGAGTAAAACGATTACTGGTTTAATGCGAAAGCCAGAAAATGAGACATTTTAACGGTCAAGTGACTGCATAGTTTTAATACTTGTGGTAACGACCTGTTGACTTTAACCAACTAGTTATGTAGTAGATTAATTTTTTTCTTTTATATCCTGTGCTATCAGGTGTATCTCATTTTTCAGAATTATTTTCTCAAAGGTATTCGGTAATCAATGGATGTAGACGTTAAGATTAGCTATTTCATACAAAACTGTATGGCATATTGCTTGTGTATATTTTATTTAAAGTTGCTTCTGTAATTACCTACATTATGATTACGTTGATTGTGTAGCAGTCAAAGTTTGCTGTAAAAATAACTTACCTGTTATTTATTCGAATGAAACGAAAATGTGTATCACATTAAAACCTGCCCTCCAAGAAAGAAAAAACGTTTCCGGGATAAGCTAAAACAGTTAAAAGAATTAAATCGGAGAGGTAGTATACTATAATGTTAACATATAAAAAACAAATTATAATTAGTTTTTTATTGTATCTTGGAAGTGGTGTATGTAAAATTTCCTGTGAACGAAAGACAAGCAAAACAATTTTCGTATCAATGCTGCCATGTTAATAGGCACAAAAATCACGATTTCTTCGCACAGTGAACGTGCACCACAAATCAAATACGTTTCCGTATTTGCTCAGTTGTGCCTATTTAATTTGATACTGATATTTTATTTTTAAAACCGTTCCCTCTTCTTTAAAAAATACTAAAGTTAAGTTTTTATCGTAACAGTGCTTGCCAAGTTTATTTACTATTTATTTGCCATTTTAGATATGCAAACTTCAGTATTCCCAAGAATCTATGTTCTTACTGTCTAAGTTTGTAGCCTCATTCATCCAACAACTGTGTTGAAAGAGCTTGTTCAGGTGCCGAATGGGAATCTTAGTTGTAGGAAATTCGAACATAGCTGCCTCAAGATGATTATATATTATATGTTCCGTGCATTAAAGATGTATGCAAATTGTTTGCTGTTAGCAAGAATGTGGTTACAATCTAAGGTGTCAATTTTTTTTTCAACTGTGGTACTAGATTTATCCGTGCAGTTTATTATCATTTTGAATTGACGTCAAAAAACTCATGGAATGACCCAAACCAGCCATACATACACTAAATAAAATTAATCCGAATTTCACTCTTGTACCGATGTTCATGACACTGCGTTATTTAACTGGTTACAATATAATTGTACAATTCTTTAACCATGTTGTCCATCATAACAAATAATTTACTTGCTACTGTGAGCAGATGAATATATGGACGAAGCCTTCAGCAGTATTTATATTGTGAAATAAGTATGGAATAAATTCCCTCAATTTTATTATGGTATCCTACACATAAATTTCGACGACCGTTTGTTCTTTTCTCACCATAAGAAGGAACCTGTCTTACGCGTAATACTCAATACTAGAAGCAGCTGTTTGTATTTGTGACGAGGCAATCCCAAGATGAAAGACTGGTACGGGCTGAAATTTCTACCATTAGCAAATGAATCCGCTAACGTTTCCTCTGGTCCGCAGTAAACCCCAAGGAATTGCGTGGTGTGACAAGGATTGATACGCGCTCAAAAGATGAATGATAGTCCCTGGGAACTGGCAAAGTAATCTCTAAATACAGCCAACTAAAGTGAAAGACTTAGCGGGACGACATTTGTAATTTATTCGTGTTTGTTGGTCCACAGATACATAACTCAGAGAAAGCACAGACCTATGGGAGAAGGTATTTCTCACTGTTGCAAAATTTACAGCTGTACGCTCGAAGTAGAAGTCTTCAAGATGCCATTTAATGGATATTTATGTTTAACTGTTTCAAATTTTACATTTTATTGCGTGTATTGCCCAACTACAACCGCCGAGATAGATGCATGGATATTTAAAAAAAGTAGGTAATGCCAACATGTATTATAAAATAAGTAAACGAAAAACGTAAGAGCTTGAGTAATTAAACATTTAAAAAATATTTATTTTATTAACTTTCAGTTCAGAAATATTTTTGTTCGTTCTAGTCGATCTCTTAGAGTTCGATGATAAATACTACCACAAAAACTCGCTTTTCAAAACCACGTTCTTCTCGATAACATTGAATTACAAGAAAATGGCTTAGTAGCTGAAGTTGTTCAAACTAACCGAATTTGATCGTATTCTGTTGTTTTATTTAACATCAATCTTAACAGTACGCTTGACAGATTTTGAGATGACTGAGGAAACTAATTGTGTTATTATTATTGTTTTTTTTTTTTTAATATTCTGTGCTTCCATATACACCAATTTGAGCAATTATAAATTTGTGCGGCTAAAACATTATTAAAATAAAAATAACTATCTACATAGTTAAGTTTACAAAAGAATTGGAATTTTTCTGAACTTAATTACGGTTTTTATTAAAATAACGATGCCATCGCACGAAAATTGCACTGTAATAAAAAAAAAAAATATTTGTTGGGCTTAAAGACGAAAAAGATTCCAAATGTCTAAACCTTGCAACTGGCTATGTTCGTCTCTGTCGTCCTCGTTTGCCATCATTGCACCTACTTATGTCAGCTGCTGTTTTATTCTGTCCTGTTTTAATTTTAATCCTAGTTTGCTGCACATTTCTGCTTACATCGTCCACGTCAACCTCACACGACTTTTTCTCTTCTAATTTTTTGTCAATATCCGTTGTAACTTTTAATTTAGCTTTAAGTTTGTTCTCTAAATAAAACCTGCCTCCTACCCAGCCAATGACACTGCGAGCAATTCTGTTACAATCTTTTTCGGATTTGTCATAATCTACGCATCGTATTGTTCGAGTCTTGTTCTAATATTTGTGACATACTCACTGCCCGAAGTTTGTGTAGGTCTCTGTCATTCATTATATAACATTCATTTGGAGTTCGTTATCAATTATTTCATGCAGCTACGCTATACAATATTTTTTTCTCTGTAAGAACACATGAGGTGAACGTGTACTTTAAAAAACTTACTGAACAGTATGGAACGTTTGGAACCCGTGCACAAATACCCTGGAATAGAATGAGACATTTGCCATACTTCAGCTTGTAAACACAGTAAAAGTTGGGCACCGTTACTACACTATTCTGGTAACATCAGTATACACTTTACTGTTATCTAAAATTGAATCAGGAATTTGCAAAGGCACCAAGTCCAAGTGAGTACATTTCTGGGAAACAACAAAAAACTTATTATAGTGACTCTGGGAGTAAAACAGGTCATCAATAATGGATAACTTTAAAGTATAGTGTGTGTGGAATAATATGAAACATAACTGACATAGGCACGCATTAATATTTTATTTTTTAGAAATTTATATTATTATTGAAATTGATACCTTTTAAAAAATAAGTAGCGTTTTTTCTAACAATGGCACAAAAAACATAATGCCTTGAGTGTATGTTAGTGCAATGTTGGTATAGTCTAGTGAAAAACTAATAATATGAAACATAGAAACATATTTTGCAAACACAACGCCACCCAGTACCTTTTACCCATAAAGCAGTGTTATGTATTACACTATCAGAGAAAGAATAATGTCTTTGGTGTAGATTATTGGAACCTTAGTATATGCTAGTGAAAAAACTACTAAGCCACATTGAAGATTATTATTCAACTACAATCATGTAAGTCATAAACAAAATAATGCGCTATTGGCGCATTCATGGACTAGTCCTTTTAACGTATTTCTTGTATAGTACTAGGTTTCTTTTGCTGCTGACAGCCAAGAGAATGCTTTGGAGAGTGGAAATCTCGTATAACCTGAATTTGCTCAAAAAGTGGACTTGGTCCCATTTGGAAATACCCGATTTAATTATACTATGAGTTTGGATGCTCTGTGTTACTAACTGGGCTGCAGTTGCTATAAATGCTATATCTCCCGCCTCCCACCAAGACGATCCGGATTCGATTCCTGACTGTATCTACTCCGATATTTTAACACGTAGGGTCATGCAGGACGATGCTGTTAGTTTGTTTTCTCGGAGATCTTCCATGCCTCCCCCCTTTTCATACCGGTTCTGTATCATACCCACCTAACCAGCACAATAAACCTAGCTGTTAAGCGCTGGCCAAAATCTGTTCACTTACTTACGCTAGTTCCCTGGTGACAATAAGTGGTCGAAATTAGTTGTTGACATTTCCGCTTTGAAAACTGAACAAACAATATTTGTGATTTCGTGGTCATAAATGCGGTTCGATATTTCTACAAAAATGTATTTAAAAATACTTCCCATTTACGTAAGAAAATTAAAACAAATATCTTCGCTTAACTGAACTTGCTGTAAAATGGGATGCATTTGTCTGTCTTTCCTGTGGTATCCCGAGTTTAACAGATTACTTGGTTTGTTTTCAACTTTTATTTTTGAATGTTTTGTTTACATTTCTTTATTTGTTGTTGACTAATTTCTTATAGGATCTGTCATGTTCTGTTGTTTTGGTTTATGGATAAGTTGACTATGGCCAAATTTGGCTTTGTTTTTTTAATTTTTTTTCTTTAAATGTTTGTCTGTTTAAAGGGTCGTATTAATAGTCGTTACTCACATCTCGTATTGAGATCGTATCAGGTGATGTAGTCTTGACGTGAGTTTCTAGTCTTGAGACACGCGCTATTTAATAGACAGTTCTCGAGATGTACATAGCTGATATTAGTATCAAAATTCCATTTTCAAGTGATGCGAGGTTCTGAGATGCGACTTTTTTGGCGTGTCAAATGCCTTGTTGTAGTTGTATGCTGTGTGTGTTGGTAATGAAAGAAACCAGAATTTGGTAATATAAATTTTTCAGGTGTTGTAGTGAACAAAATTTTGATAGGCATTTGATGAATGTTAGTTATTCATGTGTGCGAAGAGGCGAATGGACCAACACATTAATATTACCACGTAAGAATGTTTATTATTATTTTTTTACACTCACGAATTGAGTGTTGCGTTGGCTGAAAGTCTGCGAATTGAAATAGCTATATTTTGTATCAGCGGCAGATAAAATGCTCAATTTCCATGAAGAAATCGTACAGCTATTTTCATATGAGGCATTATGTTGTTAAGTAGAGGTTAGGCGTGGTACATGGCGAATTTGTGTGTTGTTTAAAATGCATCCGAAAAGTTTTATTTGATAGTTAAATGTATTTAACCTACCTTTTATTTTGTATAATCAACATTTCTAACAATTAATTTACTATTAACTAGAACATTTACGTATCGCAAAATAGCGCCGCAGCTTAAATAAACAGAATTACTGTGTTGTATTACTTCTGTTATGTTTGAAAAATTTCGTTGTATCGGTTCCTGAACGAGTTATAAAATGTCACTTATGCCTTAAACTATTAATATGCAATTATGTTGGATGGGATGGAGCCTCAGAAGGCAAACGCAAAACACTTGTCTTACGAAAGACGAAAAACTCGAATTCGCCTCTCCCCTCAAATAAAATAAACCGAGCCCCAGGAGAACTACCTAGTCATAATCAGCACTAGCTCTTATAAAATAGGAGGTTAATATTTTAGTACATTGAAAATAATGTATTTGTTTTATGCATACATTGCAGAAGAATGACTCGCCTAGGAAAATAATGCGCTATTGGCACATTCATGGACTAGTCCTTTTAACGTATTTATTGTATAGTACTGGGTTCCTTAATGCTTTGGAGAGTCTAAATCTCGTATAACATGAATTTGCTCAAAAAATTGGACTTGGATCCTTTTGCAAATTCCCGATTCAGTGTATAACAATACAGCTAATGATGTACGAGAAACAGTGTTAACACACTTACTTTCTTGAACCTTCTACACACGGGTGTGGTATATTTACAAATAAGTTTTGGCAGTATGGCCAGGGTATATATAAGCGCTCTAAAAGTTTAGAGCAGTCCATTTCGTCTCATAACCGTCTCTAAAGCCAAGTAGTAACTCAGATGGTATTCTTTGCATAGAAACCATTCTGTCTACGACCTGGTAATTTTAACTTGCATTATTACTTAATTTTCCTCTGCAGCCAGTTTGAAACAGTTTGTTCTCACTCCCTACTGCTGGTTTAATACCAGTACTTCCGTCTGATCTTTAAGTGCCAGAAGCAACTTATTACTTATTACCTAAGTTTAAATAAAAAACGCAGTATTCTGTGCGTTGATGAGTTTCCTCCTATGCCACATCCACTCTATATGTTGCAGAAACTTAGCAGATTACTTTAAGGACTGCCTTGTATATTGTTCTTTATTGGGTCTGACCTCTACAACTCTGGAATTATCGCTTTCCTTTAGAAATTTTTGTTTCATCGTGCATATCAGTTTGGCACTACAAAGATAGATAAAGGCTTTATAGGTTTACAGAATTTGTTGTTTACACTAAGTCTTCATTATTTTATAACAGAAACAGATGCGCCTTTTTTCGTGCAAAACGTAAATAAACGCTCAATTCCCTAGGTTATGAAAAAAAAAAAACGCAAATTCATGCTGATATGGGCAAATCTCCGATTATTTTCTGAAAAATCATATTGCCATATGTCTGTAAAATTAAATATGTAATTCTTTTAAAGCCATAAAATCACGTGCGTGAGATATCTAATCTTATTATATAGGCTGACTTCAAAGTACGTTCAACATGCAATGTGCTGTAACGGACTGCCATCATATCTTATTACCCGATTTGTCGCTAGTTTCTTTTTTATTATTACTTTGGTATTTGTAACTGGGGTTGGCTTGACTACTTTTGACCATCATTTGATATTCTTTATGATGGCAGCTGCTTTTATCTTCAGTGGCGATATAGCATTTTCCAATATTAATACCATTGCGCAACCATTAACAATTTGTTAACGTACGTATTTACACCATTCTGGCAAAGATTTTCTTCTTGTAATAACCAAGTTTTAATCATGCTAAATGTAACTAAGTTCATTTCCGTGGAAAAACAGTATGTGTTAGTAGTCATGCCAGGCGATAGTACGCGGCGCACACATGTCATGTCGACTGACGGAAAGCAAACTCCAATCACACAAACCAACTGCCTGTGAGCACATTACTTATCGCGCATGCGCAGGCCTGGTGACGTACGCTGTAAACACCGTCGTGTTTGTTAGACTGGCCGGCCAGGGGCGGAGAACTACAATTTGGAAAGAGAGGAGGGAGATTTGGAGAGCGGGTTGCCGAGTGTTCAGGGGAATCACGGGGGGCGCGGAATCTCACTGGTTCGCACGTGTTGCAGTAATGACCCTCGTCCATCCCTCACTAAAGCCCACACCTCCTCCCCTCTACATCAGTCAGGAAAGCGCCTGGATACCACCCTCACACCACCAATCCGGCAAGCCATATTGGAGTTTTAATTAAAAAAACTCCCGGTTGGCTGACTGCAATAAGTCACCGGCTGTAACAACATTCTGTTCGCTCGCACACAACACAGTGCCAACAGATAAAATATATTACATATATACAGTTCCGCTTGCTTGCTCTCTTATAGTAGTGTATTTGTTCTCAGCGCCTAGATACACTCGTGAGAGGGCTTGCTACATTCAGGGCGAAACATAACTGTTACTTCAGCACTGACGTTCACACACGTTTCAAACTCGCTATCAGCTGAATTGTTGCATGGAGAATATTTTCCTTCTGAATTTTTTTATTTGCAGTAAATTATATAAGTAAAGACATGCGAAATTCGCGTTGTTTTCTGACAGCTGACTAGACTCCAAGCGACTAAAAGCTCGTTCGACGTCTCCCGCTGGCCGATGTTGTCGTGACTTGCCGCGGAGAATGCTTACACGGTAGAGAGGCCAATCTCTGTACAGACGTAACACACGTAAATGACAACACATAAAAGTTCATGGCCAATTGAATCGCAGATTATGCTCTGTTATGTATAGGAAAATGAAGTTTAGTCTGCTACCAAATGATAACGCGAATTTTGCATGTCTTTATATAAGTATGGTTTTCGGAAACTATGTATTAAATTACTACGAAGTAAAATTATATGGTTAATTCACCTAACTACTGATGTCAGCGTATACGAACTGTGTGTGATTCTTAGCCATCATGTGAATATCATCAGCATAGTTAGAATATAGATCAGTTTCTACTCAAACGATCATTCATAAGACTGCGAGACATACTTTAAATTAAAAATCAATTGTTAACAATGCACTTAAATAAAGTTTATGTGTAATTAAGGTTTGACTGCATACGTTGAGGAACATATAGCTTTCTTCTCCAAAAGATTCTCTGCAATCATTCACAGATGCATGTGACGTCGAAAACTCGTCATATAGTGGTAAAAGTGTACTTCACAACCTATAAAAATTAAAGTACGTATCTTAGGAAGTGGTTTTACCCAAAGCCAATCCAATATCCCTCTTCTAAAATATTTAAAAAACGAAAATTTTTATAATCTACCAAAAATAAACTACACCGTCTCCCAAAAGAACGTTATTAAATTTTCTGAATATAGAGACGTTACTAAAAATTCTATATTTTACTGGATCCAAATGAAATTCGTATACCAACTTAGCACACTATTCTTATGTTGGATGGCCAAGTTCAGCTAGGGTCTATATAGTTATCAGTAATGTCAGGAGCTACCTCATATGTAGTGACAAAATCCTTCCTAAAAGAACAGTCTCTCTACAGGATGTCCCTGAGTAACGTATAAAGCTCTTTATCTCGTTGTAGGGACGCGAAGACGAGTAAAATTATACAGTACACTTTAGGGTCACATGGGTTGGGAAGTACACGTAAATTGACACACAAATTGTCGTCTGCGTAGAAATACCAACAAAACGCAGTAGCGACATCAAATAATGCGTCAAGTGGGCAGAGCTAACAGTCCTGGGGGCCTATGCTGGAAAACACAGTTCGAGCGTTCGTGTACGAGTCGTTTCCAATGCTCAGATTCGCATACGAACTGGCCTTGTTGAAAAGATGTATGCTCCACTATCTCGAACTCGTATACGAAATAAGTGTACGAAGTGAGCACCGTTGGTCGACAAGATGGCGGCTATTCGAATGTCTATCTCGACTTACAAAATATGTGTTTCTGTGATAAATAGGGGATTTAAAACGTTAATGAGCATGCTAGAATAATCTTAATATTAGCAGAAACTATGTTAGTGTGACTAACTCGACCTAACGCAAAAGGAAACGTCGTAATAATCGAAAAACTGAATTTTGCACCTTAAATACAATAAATATAATATTTTTGGATCTACTTCGTATAGTACTCGTGGTGCTACGGTAGCGTGCTTGCATGCTAACAAAAGTATTCGGGTTCGAAACACGTCACATATGAATATTTTTTTATTTCTATAAATGCATTGATAATTTCATGCTAGAAAATAACTACGAAATATTAATTTATTTTACGTAATTTTCTGTTTTAGACACAATGAGGCGAGTCTTTATCTTCCGTTTGTATAGACGAAGCAACTAATGACACGAATGTAGGCACATACAAATATTTATCTGCGCTTCTCCGGTGAATGGCATTAATAAATATCACATTTTCTTAAGACCAAAATGTAATTTTTAAAATAAATAACATACATTTGAACATAAAGAGATACTTTTTCCTGTTAGATGGGTTAAATAAAGAACACTTTTAGGGTACAAGACTAACGAAACGAAGGCTTCAAGAAACTAAGGCTTAAGTTACATGGTTTTAACCTATAATAATATAGCCTAGTTATGTTAATAATTTCAGGTAATTAATTTGAGGCAGTTTAATTAAATTTAAAGCAAATTTTTTTGAATTTTATGTAAGAGGCCAAGTACCTAATGTTAACATGTAGAATTTTTTTGTCTCAGTATTTTACTCAAATAAAATTAACCACCCGCATTAATTGTTAAACAGCCATCACGATTATAAAATATTACGAGGACTTTATCCTCGGGTTTGTATATTTTGTATATAATGAACAAAGAAATTTGAAAGTAACAGAACTGTCTGGTACTACACAATTTTTCATAACATTGTTGCTTGTTGAACTTTATGTGATTCAACAGCGAATGTTTAAATTTTATTTTACACTGTTACAACTTGTTCACAGACGAATAACAAAACGTATATGAATACACAAAAAAACTCTGTATGTAGATACACTAATGGAACCTAGCACACAGTTATCTTTTCCTACGATCAAGTGCCCACTCTTTACAAAATGTTTTTCTTTTTTACTGTGCTGCCTGTATCTTAGTGCATTTTTTGTTAATAGTTTACTGAGTTCTTTGAAGCCACAAATTTGTATGTTTCAGTCAATAGCAAAATTTTGCGACTCATAAAATGCAATGTGAGTGGCTTTAACTAAAAAATGTTAGTATACTAACTTCAAAATAGCTTATTCAGAATTAATACATACAGTATTATTTTTGTGATTAAAAGTGTGTATTTTTTTTTTCGT
>PNEQ01080783.1:0-13957 GCA_003012365.1 Medauroidea extradentata
AGACAGTCTAAAGGACTTTAAAGGACTGCCAGCTTCAGACGTTACAGTAGTTTGGCCGAGCTCTAGTGAGCAGGTCGCTGGAGAAAGTAAGTGACTGTTGTATCTGTTTATGTTCAAGTGTTTCATGTTTAGAATTTTATTGTAACTCGTGAGTGTCGCTGGGCTCCACTCTTCGAAGAGGAGGGTGATTGTAAGGGTTCGCTATGTTGAACCAAGTATATGTACGTTTATGAGTCCCTGAGTATATCTGCTGGTTGTCGGCGCTCGGCAACAGTAGCTTGTGTGTGTAGTCAGCCCCCTTGCCTAGCGTCTCTCCCGCCTTGCCCCCACTCCTTCGTGTCTTCGGACCTGGAGGCGAGACAGTTGGTAACCAGCAACGAGTGTGTCATGACGTGTTCGGGAGAGGCGGCACTCACGATAGGGTCTTGTCTTGTGAGATGTATTAAATGGGTGTGAATGGAACACGCTTGGTTCTTCACTGTAGTTAGGGTGACCTAGCTACCCCCAGGAATGCAGTGCAGAGCGCGACGGACACCACAACCACGCACGACCGCGTGATTGACAAATCTATACTCTATCGTTGCTCCAAGCTACCCCCTACACTAGGTTAATATATGCTTTTTAAATGGATCGTCAATTTAGCACTGACTACATGTTATCATCTTAATTTTCAGTTGGCAGATTGGTCAGATCATACGCCTCCCACCAAAGCGATCAGGTTCAAATCCGGGTGGGGTTGGACCACGAGTTTTTGCATATGGAAACTGTGCCGGATGATGCCGCTGTTCGGCGGGTTTTCTCAGGGATCTCCCCCTTCCCATTTTTTATCATTCCGGCACTGCTCCGAACTAAACCTGTATGTTAAGCGCTGACCAAAATCGCTCACTCGCTCTCACTTAATTTTCAGTTTAATTGGATACATATACAAATGTGTGTCTACGATATGCAAGATTTTTCGACATTCGACTTCTAAAAGGACTAATAAGATGTAAAATTTGTTTTCGATTAGCCAATCACATATATCTAATAAGTTCTGAAAACAATGTGATATTTGCTTCAGAATAATGCTTACGAAAATATCTAAAGAAAAGAAGTTATGTATGTTATTTACTGGATAAAATTACTTAATTATCGCGGGAGGTTAGAGACTTAAACTTCAAAGACAGACTATCAGAAAATTAAGTATGACCAGCTATAAATAATTTAAACAGGGGTTACATTATGCAATTCTATCGAGATGTATTGTCGTACAACCTTTATCTCTAGAATGAATATTTAATTTACTATCCTGAATACTTTCGACGTTACATGGAGCAGGCGACCTACAGTTAATTTAGCCATTTTCTATTAAACACTGGGTACGCGTGTGTAATGATAAAACTCACTGAAGTCACTGAAAGCAGCTTTCACTTCACGGAGAAGATGATCTGAATATAAGATACAACATCTGCCCTTCCTCATTTTTCCCCGTGGTGGGTGTAGGTTTCCACTATAGTCAGAAGGATATATTTTAAGATTTTGACAGCAGAGTATGGGCAAAGATGTGTACAGTCACTAAAATTAATAAAAACAATATGAAGTAAGTTCTTATCTCATATTTAAAATTCTTTTCAGTAACACAAATTTGGGGGGTACAGATTATATTGTACCCCACCCCCAAAATTTGGGAGGGAGGGACAATGTATCCCTATACCCCCCCGTTCCCGTGCCACTGTCTGATAGTGCACTAGCGAGCAGAAAAATTGCCTTCAAGATGTCATTAATAATACATGTGATCTTGTATGTCCTGCAAATATTTCTATACATAATATAAGGTATTGCTTATCCAGCCTTATGAAGTCTTGACACTAGCCTACTGTATGTCAGTTTATGCAGCTGGAATTACTGGTAGTTACATATTACCGTTTACATTTTTGTGAATATTACAGTTAGCGGTTAGGAGATTGTTGTTTGTAATAATTTCAATGAATATTTTTCTATGTTTTTAGGTTTTGAAGTTTTAAGGTTTTCGACTGTCAGCACTCAAGATGCAGAAAGCTCATGTGGTAAAATTGATAAGCTACAAAAGAAGTTGAGAGAGAAAACACCAATTGGTGAGGTGCTATAATGTTTTTTTACTAACTAAAATTCTTTTCTTGTATTCTGAGCTATAAAAATTTGTGTTTTTTTTAGATTTGCTTCTACAAGATGTCCATTATGCTAATATCCTAAAATTAATTTATAATTGCACAATTTAAATTAAATAAGAAAAATTGTTGGCTGTAGTATAATTTAATAATGCTTAGAGAAAAAGGTTAGCCTGTAAATACAAAACTAAAAAACCTTAAATGAACATGCTATGTAAATTAACGCCAAACACAAAAATTTAAATTGTTCCATTTTTCAAAGCTGGTATTCAAAATTAAAAAAAGTATGCCCTTGTAAAATAGTTTTTGCCAACTTTGCGATTAAAAATTTTGTCATATAGAATTCCATTAGTAACTATTTATGCTGCCATAATTTAGTTGATCTGAATCCTACTTAAAAGTTTGAAGTCAACAATAACACCCCTATGTACTCATAGACATTAGTAAATGACACAAAACCACTGGGAAATCTTTGAGTTCTTTTAAATTATATCTATATTTTTTTTCACATCCTTTTTATAACTGGATTATTTTATAAATTAATTAAAATGTCATTGTTGAAAATACTGCAGCATCAAGACCTACGACATGAGTTACTTCCAAACAAACCTCCTAACAAATGACAAGGATGAAGCAATTTCCACATTTCCCTCTGGCCTATTGCCGTAAAAAGAAAGAGAATACAATTGAGACACATTTCAACACACACAGCTTCCTTGCAGTAATGTAGTTTATGCTTATTGCTAATTTCATTCCTGTAGCCAGAACACATTTATTAACAAGTCTACTAGACAACTCCAGGTCACAAACAAAATATTTCTCTGGTGCTTTTTTCGATTTAGAAGTAAGACGGCAGACGCAATTGTATTCCATCTCCAGTATTACTTTCATTAGTCTACTAGATTCCATTTCCAGCTCGTCAGGTTCAAAAAACCTTCATTTAAATGTCAGCCATTACAGTTGATTCATGCTCAATTTAATAATTCATGTTATAGTATTTCCTAACAGTCAGACCATAAATCGTACTGAATTTCTGTATTATGACTTGTCATGAGAGACATTAGATACAGTAGTTGATGTTTTGAGTGTCATCAGAGTTGCAGCTCCTCATAACAATATTTCTTACATTAGCACTTTACATCCTTTTAATGGATGTCTTTTAGACTGTTAGCTCGCAGATTACATTAGGGCGTTTTGCATATAGTAAGCACTAATAAAAAAAATCACTACCTGTTACTGCATATAATTGCACATTAACAGTGGTTGCCTCACACTTTGTGTAGTTGACAATAAATCACCTAATGTACAGTAAGTACAGACTTACATAAGGGTTACATTCTTGCGTTCGTTACGTATCTAATTTTTCCGTGAGGTATGTACGTTAGTTAAACGAACTGCAGAAGAAACTACTATATTTTTATGTGTAGTATTTAAAATCAACGTGTCTGTTTATAGAATAAAGCAGCAATAAATTAGATATATGTAAGACTTAAAGAATACTGAAAACATCATTGTACTATGAGCAATGTTTATTTTTCTTTCAAAATTACCCCACTTAAAATGTGGGATATGCATGACAACAGAGCGACAATCTACCACACTGCAAAGCAAGGCTCGGCAGGAAAGAGATGGAGACTTGACTACACTGTGCATGGCTTGTCTGGCACAGAGATCACAGATGCTTATATGCACAGCACAGTGCAGATGATGCCTGGCGAAGGTGTATGTGCACTGAGCACATTTCAGCTGATTAGTAACAATAGTGGTGGAAGTTATCAGCACTCCCTATTAGACACTTCGCGCTGAAGACAATAACTGTGCCTGGACAACTGTTATAATCATATACCAGATGCAATTTAGACTTACTGTGTTGTGTAACTAAAAATTAGCATGGTGGATATTGTATTTGTCAAGCAGGGTAGTTTTTTTTTTTTGTAGCTGTTAGTAGCTTTGATTGTCTGGGTAAATGTACGTCGCAGATAAAGGGTTGCAATAACACATTGATCCATTGGTTGTAGAAGTTACGTGGTTGTCGTTTTATTGAACCATGTGGAAGACCCTTTTTTAGTTTTGGTTTTTTTTAGTGTAGGTATTTGATTTTCTTTAAATTTTTGCGTTTGATTTTTTTTTTGTCCTATTGGTGGTTTCCTTTCTGGTGGCTTCTTTGTCCCTTTTAACTGGGCGTGATTTGACTGTGCCTCTACCCCCCCCCCCCGCCTCACCTCTTCCCTTTTCCTCAGCTGGTGTAATGCGCATGCATCTTGCGAGGGGTAGGGAGGTGGGTGGAAGGGGGGAGAGAGGGGGTTGTGGGTAGGCAGGTGGTTCGAGTGGCCGCCGGAGGCCATTATGCTGGCGTGGCTCGACAGAGACTTGACTGAGAGAGTCAGACAGATAAGGCTGCTGGGCGACCTCATGAACATTAACGAAGAGACACGGATTCGTGGCTGTATTATATGGTGGTCTAGCTGCGAGGACGGAATTGTTTAATACCGCTTGAATAATTGCAGTGGGAGACAGCAGTTGAAAATATGATTGTGCGCTTGTGGTGGTCAGACTGGCCTAGCTGTCGACAAGAAAGTTGAACGGGCCTGGTCGCTGCGCGTCTAGTGGTTCGAGTTAAGGTGAAGTGACGAGCTTGGAACCCTTGGAAGTGGTGTCAAAGGACACAGAGGCCTGTCGGGACGACCGTCTCCGGCGTCGTCATGGTTGGTTCCAGACGTTTAAGGTAGGACTGTTCCTTCACCTGGCTATTCTCGGCGAAGTCGGAACCGCTTCTCCAATAGTTTGGGAGTGCGAAATAATGGTCGGTGAACTGTCACAGAGGTGGAATGTTGCACCAAAAGTTTGAGTCTAGCGCTGCACAAAAAAATGGAAATGCATGAAAAGTGAAATACTTGCAGCACCTGTATGATGTGTGCTTGGCTGTGTTAGGATTTTAGTAAGATTTTATAATTGTGTGTTTGGAGAAAGTACTCAATTGTCAAAAATGTCATGTTCACTATTTGATCTTAATAATGTTTTGTAAACGGTCAGAAACATTTGGATAATTTGGTTGTAAAAGTGAATGAATCAGATTAGGAGGTGTAACTAACCAACATGTGTAATGTGCATTAGTAATTGTTAAGGGAAAAGACTCCATTATTACCATGATGTTCATTGTTTTACCCTTTAGGATTCATGTAAGCTTATAGCAGAAATATTTGGGAAAACTGTCATAGAAAGTGAATGGACAAATTAAGGATGATGTATGGAGCGTAACTTAAAAGTTTAGTTTATTTTATAGGTTACTTGTGATGATAAGGTGTAATGGCATTAATGTGTTAGATTCCGGTAAAATGGGGCAGCGTGCACGCGATTTTAAGCCCTTGGTTAGGGATTATAACGAGTGTGGAATGTATTTTGTGAGGCTGGGTGTGAACCTTTTTTTTTTAAATAAATTTAGGGGTGTGACCCCCTTAAGGTATAATGGAATCTTCACATGTGAACTTGGGAATAAATGTTGAATTGTAAATGGGTGTTGCAGATTGTAGTTGAGAGTGGTGAGCTTAAACCCTATCCTCCTGATTTGTAAATGAGAAGTCTGAGAGTAAGTTCTAAGTTCTGCCAAGTGTTTGAAACATTTTTATGAGATACGCGCCGGCCCTTCTGGCAGGCGACGTCCCCTAAGGCAGAAGGGGAGCCAGTAGGGTGGTGCGGTGCATAATTCTTCAAGGTAGCCAGGTGCATTTATCCAAGAGAAGCAACACTTCAGACGGTATTTCGTTTATTTGCCCAGTATTCCTTTACCTATAGAACAAACTGATATTGAACCAGTCTCCAAACAGTGCACGTGTAACCCAGGCTTGGAGTTAGTTTTTACAGATAACTGGCAGCTTTCTTGGGTAAATTTTCTTCATTGGCTGCGGGTTCTGGGAATGATAAACTACAAGTGGTTTAAGTTTTGTGCCCGCTTCTCAGACAGACACTGTAAACACAGGCTACCAATCTTAGTCGAGTGAAGCTCAGACCAAGGCACTCTACTACTTCACACACACACCCATGAGTTGACGCTCAACACTTCCACAAACAGCACAACAACACAGGTATACCAAATAGCTACCAAGAAAGTTAATGCAGATACTTTACGAAAATAATGTGTATTATAAATCCAAATCATGTACAAAAAGCAAGTACAATCAACACGCTTGCGAAGTCAAACTGGGCATGACCCAAATACACAAGAACAATAAGCTGTGAAAAAGAATAAAGTTAAATTCGTTACAAGTATTACCTTAGTGTGAATGAGTGGCTACACACGTGCTCCATTATAGAAAAATAAACTGCAGGGACACATCCCGATTGTGCTAAGCTCGCGACGACACAACCCTGATTAGTAACAATGCAAAAAGGGAACTAATTGAAACAAACCGAACAAACATAAAAAGCCAGAAGCAGGAAACAAAATGACAAATATTAACTTACCAAAGAAAAGACCAGGGAGTGTTGCCGCGGTTGCGAGCCAACACAACTGCCCACGAGCGAGCCCGGGAGAAGACTGGCTGGCTGACACACACACTCTGCAAACTCAGCTGGCGCGGAGGGGAAAGGAGAGGGGAGGAAGGAGGGCGCACACGAGCGTGACCGACAACTGCCGAGCAGACACGAAGTCATCCAGGCGGGGTGATTAAACAATCACGTTGACGAGGCACCCAAGTTCTGGTCCAGGCAACCTGACAGTTAATCCATTATCAGTATATAAAGCACAATGAAGTTCTTCTTCTCAGAAAGCAGACTTGGGAGTCACAGACTCCCAGTACAGTTTCATGTCTCCGGGCACATTAAAATCAACCATACCAGTGATATGATCTTTTGCAACCTCAAATTGAACCATAAATTTTTCTTCCTTTTAAAGTTTTGTTGACATTAAATTTCCCAGGAAAATATTCACCTTCCTCAATTATTTCTACTAGGAGTTATGAAATTCTATTGCCGCGCACACGTCGGCACTTGCGCCTCGCCTGTGAACTTGATGTTATGAAGATTGGCACGCTTCTCGATTCATTTAAACTACCCAATGCTAGCTTTAAATGAACTTTTCAAGTACGTACATTTTCCCAGCTTTCCTAAACAAATCCTCGTGCTATGACCTAGCATTTCCCTGGATAATCAGTAAACTCAATGGTATTCATTCTTGTGTCATATCCTCGATCCAGTGAGACACATTTTTAACTTTCAAGCATACTGTCTGTGTCCTTCACAATTGTATTCACAGTAGAAACAGGGCAATAAGTTTCATACGTAATTGTTGAACATGTTTTACTGCCTTGCTGCATTCTTACACTTTGATACCATTTTACCGGTGAACAAATGATAGACAAATGATAGTTGCAGAAACAGTACTGTGGTTGTACTCGTTATACAGACTTCCGCTTTGCCACGTGAGATAACAAGTGATACAGCAGTCGTCAGCTGCTGTGGTCAAAGAAACGCAGAAAAGAGAGTGAGAGAGAGAGACAGTGAGCATCATACACGTGCTGCACGAGCTGTTTTCTTATCAGCTACCATCTCATACCATACTTTGTCACTGTACTGGTACTTCAGTTAGATGAAGAAACATTCAAAAATTCAAGTTGTTCTTCTGTTGAGGTCCATATCATGAAGATGTCATCGATGTATCTCATCCAGCAGTACGATGGGTTGAGTAGGTGACTAAGGAAGTTGTCCTCTGGTATGCCCATAAACAGGTTGGCATAGGATAGACCAGATGCATGGGGAATGTTGGTATGAAGAGATGTGACATCTATGGTGACCAGGTATGTAGTTTATTCACCATAGAATATTATGTCAACCAAAGACCTTCAAACAGCAAACCATCTCAAAGATAAATACTACTTCCAGACAAAGGGTGCCGCCATGGGTACCCGCATGGCCTACTCCTATGTCAACCTGTTCATGGACTAGGGGACAACTTCCTCAGTCACCAGCCCAACCCACCGTACTGCTGGATGAGATACATTGATGACATCTTCATGATATGGACCTCAACAGAAGATCAGCTAACCCACTTGAATACCTATAGTTCACTTAACTTCACCTGGTCATTCTCCAAAACACATGCAGTTTTCCAGGATGTCGAGTTGGCACTACATAACGGCATCATCCACATCTCAGTACACGCAAAACCAAACAAAAACATTCAATATCTTCATTTCAACAGCTGTCACCCATACCATGCCAAAAAGTCAACAGCCTTGTCACCAGAGCCAATCACATATGTTCAACTTGCAGTGACCTTAACAAACAGTGCCAACAGATAGCCAAAACTTTCACAGACAGAGGCTACCCTGAACCCCTGGTGCAAAAACAAATCCTACGAGCCACCTCCAATACCAGCAACACTACCAAAGCCAAAAATACAGAAATCCCCCTGGTGGTACCATGACATGAAGACCTTGGCAAACTCTGACCCATTCTAAACTCAGGCTACAAAATGTTGTCTTCCTCACCACAAACTCAAAACCTTCATTTCAAACCACCTTGGCTGGTTTTCGGACTACCACCCAACCTCAGCAACAAACTAGTACACCCCAAACTCCCACCTTCTACAGCTACTGACACTACAACTACTCTCAAAGGTTCTTATCCCTGCAATAGCACACATTATGACTCCTGTGCCATCCACCAGCCCTCTACATCATTCAACAGCAGGTTAACTAACCACATTTACCCCATCCAATGCAGTTGCAGCTGTGCTACCATAAACTTAATCTACCAGCTACAGTGTGAACACTGTGACACTGAATATATTGGCCTCACCACCAACATTCTCAGACAGAGAATGAATGGCCACAGAGCAGACACCAGACAAGCCATAGCAGGTAAAGACACCAACCCACAGGATAAACCAGTTGTTGCCCATGCAGCCCATCATAACAAGGACTTTGACTCTTGCTACAACACTAGAGTGGTGAGGGCCCTGCCACCTACAAGCCATAGCTCTGAACTCAGACGATGGGAACTAGCTCATCAGTATATCACCAAATTCAGGCAACTACCAGGTCTCAATATAAGATAACATCCCAAGTCAGTCAGCTTTCCACAACCATTTCACTCGCATCTCCTCATAAACTCCTACAAATCCTCTTCTAGATGACGCCTATGAATCTCCCGCCTCTTTATCAGTTCAACCATAGGCTGCTAGGTGCATCAGCATCGGCAGCCACACCACAGTCAGCCATGTCTCTTCGCCCAATGAAGCTGCTCTAAGCAGCGAAATGTTACGATATGCGCTTCCGCGATTATGTGTTGTCCTATATTTTTGTGTGTATCTGTCAAGTACCAAATCGTAAGTACTTGTGCTTCTGTCATTTGTACATACTATTATAGTAGCCTATTATAAGTTTATACAGTATGGTGTTGTAGTACTACTACGTATTTCCTGACATACAGTAAAAATAATAATCCTAACAGAGGGTTTAACAGTCGTCACAACCTCATACTTAGACTCGGCGAGACACAAGGACAAAGGTGCACTCTCTTTTTAAAATTTCAAAATAAATATAATATTGCATATAAAACAAAAATCTTGTACGGATCAACTCTTTGCTGTAGTCATAACAAATGATTTTGGTTCTGATTACCAAATGTAATCTTATGTGTGTTGGTGTGTAAAAACGCTTTTACACATTGTAGTTTTACAAAAAAATATTTTAGGTAATGTGCTCCCCCCTCTAATTTTCAGCATGTCCCTCAAAAACTTTGAGTCACACTACTTCTATGGTCTCAACTCTCGTCAGTCAGCTATGTTGTTTTGCATTAATTGATAATTGCCTTTTACCATCTTACTGAAGTTTATTGTGATCAACGTAAGTTTGATGATCCAGTAAACATGCCCAGATATTTGACTGTTCATACTGCTTGTATTACAGGTAAGCTGGATGAACTAGAGGAAGGAAAACATCCGTATCAGGAGAAGGAGCCCCTGAAGCCTTTCCCAAACAACACTAACCCAGAGACAGGTGAAATAGGAGGCCCCAAGGGTCCAGAACCTACGCGCTATGGAGACTGGGAACGCAAAGGAAGGGTGTCTGATTTCTAGCCACCAATTCAGCGGCTGTATTAAGACATGTGCTTGTATCATCTGCTTTATGAAATTAGCAGGCAATTATTTTAATTTATAACATCTCTGTGAGCATTCTTATCACATATGTATGTAATTTATGACTGGCTACGTATTGCACTTGTGTAATGTTATGTAGAAATATTTTATTAAATAAAGTTGTAAACAAAATATTTTAAACGCAAAATTCTTCAGTTGTCAAAAATGTGGCTTTCTAAAACTGCATGAACCCCCACAGGTACATTTGTATTGTGAATACAGCAATCAACATTTTTAGCAGATTATAAACAAATATTATTTGATGCTGCTTCAAAATGATCAGAAAAGTTAAGTACAAATACAAAACATTTTGGAGCACAAGTGAAGATTGGATTGTTTTGGGGATTGTTTTTATTGAGCCTATAATTGTTAGTGTGGTGGTACCATGGTCGGGACACCCTTTTTTGTGGATAAAAAGTTTTTCTCTTTACAAAATGAAACCTCGGTAGCGTGCGGAGGAGGGCGCTCTTATCTCAGGGGGTAGGGATCGACACGTGTGGTAGGTTCAACTATTAATAATGTGACCAGCTTTCTCAGTGAAGTCGGTTTATTATCTGCACTCGACAAATACAATTACAAGATTGTGTTGCCCGATGCCAGCACCCTCTTGATGCAGTAATGTTCAAAAACCACCCCCTCTACATGTCTTCACGACGCTCCTCCGGCAACATCATACCATGCCAAAAGCAGCTAAAAGAATGGGGCGAGCGGCAATCTCGACGAGGGGAGCTCAACGAGATTGCCGCGCACGAGAGCGCTGACATCCGGTGACGTGCAGTTTATTTACATATTAAATTACAGATGTAAGTTAATTTGGTTTTAACATAATGATTCCTGGTTACATGAACTTAATTTTAATTACAATATTTTACTTTAAAAAAACATAAAGCAATTTAAAATTAAATAAATTTGAAATTGTGCCAATGGCAGACAGGAAGTGGGGAGGTGGGGATGCATCCCAGTCGCTATCGTGCGGTGCCCAACCCAAATTCCCGAGGCTCTGCCATCCCCTTGGCCTGGCACCACTCTGTCGCGGCTCTAAATACCACACTGGCAGAAATTGGCACAACTTTACTAAAAGTAGAATTACAAGTAACAGAGAAAAGATACAACATAAAGTTTTCTAGATAAATTCCTGAAAATTACTAGAGCTTTAATTTGACACCCAACATGCTACGGCTGTGATGAAAATTAGTATTCATGAGTAGCTACTAAAACAACAAATTATACTTTAGAAAAAAAATATTAAAGTTATACAACTAGATAAAATAAAATTTAGAGATGTTCCTGAGTGGTTGGTTTAATGATTCCACAACCAATTACTACTCTTAACATTAAAGTTATCTCAATATAAACTGTACAATTAAGGCACAAAAAAAAATGTGTAATATATAATACAGAGGATATTATCAATTTCAGTTCACCATTGATATATTTTTAGCATGAACCTTTCTGTTATTTGAATCAATAGTCTGTAGTGGCCTCCTTGCAACCACGCAGGGCTACAGTCCACTGTGACAATGATGCATTTCACCAAATCTTGTTGTAAACTTTTTAATTTGGACAGAAGAGCACATTTGATGCTTATATTAAAAAAATACACTAAACTTTCACATTGCTGGGAAAGCCAGGCCTTGCCGAATGGACAACGTCGTCGCACTGTGGGAGGATGGCTAAATAAACACTCTGCATACAACAGCAGGCAGCCTTGGTTCAGCCCTAACACACTGGCAGCTTTTTGTTGCACAACCAGCATACTGGCTGTGTAGTGGCCTCTGTCATAAAATAGCTAGACTGCTATCATATTTATTAAACCATATAAAAAAATGTATGGACTGGTATAGCAAAGTACTTCACATTAAAAATGCCTAAATCTATATGTTTTCATGTTTTAGCAGTTTAAGAGAAGTAAACGTAACCAACTTGTAGCGAGTAAAATAATATAGTTCTAGAAAACTTATATAAAGTGGTTTTCTCTGTAATGCAGAAAATGTTCATAATTCCAAATCAAATTTATTTTTAAATGTCATGAATGGTCGTGACTCGGCAAATCAGTGGTATAGACATATAGATGATATTAATGTTGTAAAATCACAATAGTCATTTGAGAATCAAAGGTTCAGCAGACAGAGACCAGCCAGCACTGCACTGTCAAATTAAACAGTAAACTAATTAGTCACGAAATTATTGTACTTTGCTGTTGTAACCCCAGCTGACCTGCACACGTAGCACAAGGAAGCCCTGCAATATTTATAGAGATAAAAATAATAATTTCTGCATGTAATTGAAATGTATACAAGCATGAGACCGACACATGTTTTAAGGACTGTATGTTTCATTTTGAAAACGTGTTTGTGTTCTTATTATTAGATGTCTGAGTTGACATGAAAAATTCAATTTTAATGACATTTTTGGGGTTTTAGGGAGCCAAAATTACTAGCCTAACAATTTTGTGAGGTAAGCAATTTTACAAGGTCATTCCCATGTGTCAGGTCTTGTAAAATCAGTGTTCTACTGTACAGTTAAACACATCGAACTCTCAGAGATACTATTGTTGGAAATGACCCAGAGGACTACGCAAAACTGACATCGAAGTGTATTAGCAAGTAACAAATATGTTTTACATACAAACAAAAAGAGGCATTAAAAAAATTAATCTGAACTGGCCCTAGGGCCTATCACAATCTTCCAAGTAAAATTAGTTAAGTAAAACTGATAATTTTAAGGTACTTCCTAACTGGTTGGCAGCAAAGATTCACCTTGATAGATTAAGTGGTACTAGCTACGACATGCCCACAAAGGTAAAGTATCCTAGTGTTTGTCTACCCGAGGAATCTTATGTGTTCGGCGAAATATCTCAAACTCATGTACATATAACACTCGACAATATCCTGCAAGTACGTGTGTTTCTTCAAGTTTAATGTGTAATTACATTAAAAACAACACTTATGACAACATTACAGAACTTCCATTTTCTTACAATTACTCAATCAAAGATATTCAATTCAAAATTGTTTAGCAACATTTAATGTGTCACAGCAAACAATAGAAAGGAAAAAATTACTCCTTATTTGTTCAAATCCTGTGTCTTAGTGTGTTTTACTTAAGGTCATGAAAGGCAGTTTTTTTAATATTGGTACAAAAAACTTAAAACGTTTATTATGGAATGTCATGAAAGACTAAGAGCAATCATATGACCACAATTCTATGTACACATTTTGCAAATGAACATACTGTTCATTCAAATAAAATTATTTAACTTGGTTCTAACATATTTTCATTACAAAATTTGCAATACTTTGGGGGCAAAAATCTCAAACACTAGGAGGTTTATTGCTACCAAAAATTAGGTAGAAGTGATGATATATTTCAAAATCATTGTAAAACTACCGGGTGTGGCTTTAAAAACTGTCTTTGGATTTTCTTTGACTTTTGAACTTCTTTTAACAATGTAATTTACCATGATCACACAGTATGCCACAATGTTTTCACTACAATTTGTGCTGCGTATCGCAACACAAGTTATAATGACGGGTTAAGCCCGAGATCGTGGGAGACTCAATTCTAAATAAATAAGCAAAAATCAGTTTTACCAAAACATTAGTATATTGTGAACAGAATACATACAGATTTACGCCAGTAGAGCCATCACACAGCTTGAAATACATGAAACGTTTTAATTATAATAGGAACA
>PNEQ01080786.1:0-12312 GCA_003012365.1 Medauroidea extradentata
AACTATATTTTTACACTGTTACCTATCGACAGTGCTCTTTATATACATATAGAAACATATATTTAATAAATATATTTTATTTTGACAACGAGGAACAGTATTTTTGTCACCTAGTATTTATTTATAGACATTAAATAGCTTCGCTACGCACGTGTACAATATAGCGTCTGCAGTCGGTATCACCATTCCGAAGGTTCAGTAGTTCACCACCAGATGTCAGCCACTTTGCTTTGCATCTCCCATAGCTCGCTGTATTCTCGGGTAGTGTACAGATTAGTTTAGAACTGCTCCGCATAGCTCACAAGCAGTTGGAAACCAATGCTGACAACTTATCTCTATGAGAGCCGAAATTGTACAGCGCCATATTGCAGCCCGTAACTTGAGATGTCCAATACCAAAGATTTTATATTGAAAAAAATCACTACCCCCACTCCCTTTCCCTTGCTAAAGTACACAATTCCCTATTTTGGCTGCGATATGTCAGCGTTCAATTCGGTCATGAAACAAAAGAGCAGCGTAACAGCCTAGTTCTTTTATAACGTGTTTGATAGCTCAGTAGGTACCACTACCACTTATTCCCACACAGCAGGTGGTGCCGCGGTGGCCGAGTAGTCAAACCACTCGCTTCCTACCAAGGCGTTAGATTACCGGCGGGGTCAGCCACCAGATTTTCACATGTGGGTGTCGTTCCCGACGATGTCGCGTTGTAGGTACGGAAACACGCAAGCAAAAAGTGCTGTTACGACCTGTCGTGCGAAAGTGATCCAAGTACCAATACATTTATCTAATAAAATTAACCACACTTCAAGCTATGCATATATGTTTTTAAAATTAAATACAGCACGCAAGTTTTGGAGCTCCTTAAAACTAATTAAAATTGATTTTTTAGACTGTTTTGCTTGGAAGAAAAAATGCGAGCTACGTTCATTTGTTTTACTTTACGCCACACGATCTACAAATAAACACATACAACATTATTGCACAATCCCACGAAAAAAAAAAACTGCGCTTTGTTCGGAGCATAAAGCCAGTATAGTTTTTAAATCGCATACCTGCCTTGTCCATATAGCTTATCTTTTTACTGGCTTCAGCGGATAAAAAGCTTGTCTTGAACAACTTTTACACGGCGTAAACTAGAAGGCTTAGCGTGATAAATGCCACGAGAAAATGCCAGCAAAAGCCACAAGAGAAACACCGAGAGAGACAATCTCATTTAAAATTTGCACCAAGACGCCGTCTTCAATGATAAATTTGATGGCCTCTGTTCACATACATCCATAATAATAATAATTTAACACTACACGGACACACTTTTTATGTATTATATTACACATAAAATTACAAGAGTATTTCAACTTTTTTTTCTCAGTCGTGAACTTTTTCTTGTTTATCATAATTATATACTCATTTTAAAACATTTAAACTGGTTTTGGTGTAGAAAATTTAGGTAATTTGTTCCTCTATCGTTTTTTAATACATAGAATTTATGCATATTACTGTTTGTTATCATTGTATTTATTTTTAATATATGTAGTCTACAATTCACAAGACAAATTGCAAAACGGGCCTAGTGCAGAATTTTCATCGTGTTTAAACAAATTATTAAAATTATTGTACTGAATAAAAAAAATGCATGAAATTCACTGTAACCCAAATTATTTATTTCAATAAAAATATTTTTTGCGAGAGTGAAAACTTGCTCGATGCATGGCTACCGTTCTTATCCTGTCTCAATGAGTGATGTTCAGCTGGTCACATGACTAGCAGAGAACGGGCAATGGGATCATTGGCTTCGTGCTCTATCTTTAAATCTCCCACCCACGAAGTATACTAGTTTGAAAAATCTATCTCGCCCAAGTTTTTCAAGCATCTACAGTCGTGTAGAAGGTACTTAAATCTCAGGTCGGCAGTATCGTAGCCAAGCCCCGACAAGTCGAGGCTCCAACCTCAGTGGCTCAGGACAGAAGGAAGGGTCCAGCGAGTTGCCAAGAAATTTGCCCGCTGCTGTACCTAATGCTCCCTCAAGGTCAGAACTTTTAAAATGCAGAATATTTCTGGTGGTTCCTTTGTCAGTCCTCTGCGTCCACCCTCTCTTGTCCCCCCCCCCACGCATTCGCCAATATCTTCTATTTTCTTTTTTTCCTCTCCTGGACGGCCGGGCGGTTTGGAGTAGGTCGAATTTCTGTGTGGGAAATGACAGAAGTAGCGAGCAGATGGCTAGGGGGAAGATAGTTTGGGTAGTGGGCGGTGGGGGTGGGTGGACAAGGGTGGAAGGGGGGTGAAAACGGTCAAACCCTTTCTGAGCTTTTCAACTTCCACCCTTCCGCCCCTCTGGCCGATGCCAATCCGCGACCCTGCAATACAAGGGTTGTTACGGCGAGTTCACACAATATGGCCGCGTGGCTCCCACGCACCTCGGGCCGAGGTTGTGGGTAGAGGTAGGGGTGGTCAAAGTATGGACCATGGTGATGTGAACACCAGGCTCCACACGACGACAGATAACAGACCTAGCTTGTATCCCCGGGGTCGACATAGACGTGGGAACTGCTAGACCTCCCTACATCCTCCACACACACACGTCGTCATATAGGCGACTACCGTGCTTGCCATGACTTCAGGAGGTCGTCACTTGGAAAGTCCCATCCCATAACTTGTTATGGCCAATTAGCCACCTCCCTACTTGCGCTTCAAGTGGGCTGCGGAGAGCTACAGCTATTCTTTTTTTGACGAAACTATTTAACACACATTATATCTGTATATCTACGAGAAGGATACACAATTCAAACTATGTTACTTCAGTTTTAAAAATTCGGCACGTTTATTAGAAACATCATTTTCGGGCCCTTCAAAATGAAGTAGTTTTCCCGATTGCCGTAGTCTATCTATAAAAATAACCGGATTGGAAAAGCACAACTGTAGAAACAAGCCTTAGACTTTGAACTATGCTGCCCACAAATAAAATAATGTGGTCACGACTTAAAGTCCCATAGGAAAAAGGATAATAGTAAAGCTCTGCACGCCAGTTGAGTGGCTTGCACGGAGAGGCGATAATACATTACATAAGTCGGTCAGTGACACCCTTACCAATCCACCCACATTCTGCTTCTCTCACACAAATACAGCCTATCTAAGGAAGGCCCTAAACTAAATTTCAAACAACATACCACATACACTAAGGTAACAGTAACAATTATTTGAAATATTATTAAAGAACAATTCAAAGAAACAACTTAGCTTAATTAATTAACAGTGTTAAAATAAATCAAGATGGCAGCTGCGACGAAACTCAAACGATGAGAAATTTAAATCGAGGAATACGGTTTCAGCTTATAGTAAGCACTATTTGTCACCTTGACGTGCTCGCTCTGCTGTGATTGGTCTGTAACAAGTCCTCATACACAGAGCAAGGAAGAGGAAGAGACGGCACTGCGTGGCCATGATAAGCGGCCATTCTTATTTTACATGTGTTCTTGATTGAAAATTTTACAACATCGTTCTAATTACGTACCAACTTCCTCAACATCCAATATCACCGAGCGTTTTAAATTAGAGATAGGTATTTAAAATATAGTATTGCACAGTTTTTAAATTCGGTACATAGCATAAAAGTCGCCGTACTCAGTTAATTCCCTTTATTTGTAGCTGATATTACCAAACTGTTTTCAGGATGACAATGCTGGTTACGTACCAGCACTAAGATTTTTATAACGCCAAGTTTTATGATCTGCATCCATTTCACTTCCATCATTCGTCATTTTGTGGTATTAAATGGCTAATATTTAACCGACTTACTCCGAAAATCTAATACAATCAAGTTTCCAAGTTCTGGCAATAGGGTAGGTTATGTCGTGCGTTCTGAAAAGTTTGCATGTGGCGTGACGTCGCCACGTTACAGAACTCTATTATAATATGACAAACTATAAATTTCCGAAAATATAGTGCACACAGCATCTTGCATTTATACTATGTTTTATTCAAACCAATTGTATTTGTTGAAAATATCGTTGATATTTTAAATCACGCACACACGAATCCCTAGTAAACATCACGAAAAACAGAAATAATTATGTACATAATTCTTAAATAATAATTAAGTATTCTGATATCTAAAGTATGGATTAAAAGTGAGAATAATTATTATACATAAATTTACAATTGCAAGTACTAATTACTTAAAAATTAATTTGCATGTCATATTCAAACATTTTGTACCATACTGTCGAGGTTGGTATAGAGTGAGGAAGCTATTTTCGTTAGTGCAAGCGCCGTCATGGGGGAAGGTTACGATGCGGGCTAGATGGAGGAAGGATCTAGGACCTCGGCCTGCGCTTCGAGAATATGACGGCCAGCAGGACATCTGCGGTCCTCCTGGCAGTATGTTTTCTGGCAAGATAATGGGTGGTGGAGGGTAGGAGGCAGTCAATATGAGTCCTTTCCCTGGAATAATGTACCGTGGAAGGGTTGCAGGGGGAGGGGGATAGAGGAAAAAGACGAAGGACGGAGGCGAGGTAGTCTGGACGAAAAGGGTTTCAATACGGCAGCTTTGAGGAAGGATTCGTGCTGGCTGGTAGCTGGCCGAGACTGCGAGTACAAAGAGAAATATGGCAAGGGCGGGAGGAGAGAAGTAGCGAACCTTCGACGGCAGCTCTTCGCCACAAACTATGTTATAGTAACTCTGTCTGTGTCTCGACAGTAACTCGCCGGCGAGAAACAAGACAACATAGCGACATGTCCACGACAAATACCGACATGTCATGTAGACTACATAAGTCGATTAATCGATGATATTTTGGAAAGCTGTTTCACACGTTGAGAGTCGAGATTCACATCGGCGAGACAGACATGTCGAATCGAACGTTGGGTCGGCATGACAAAACAGACAAATAAATAACCACCCATCCTCATAAGGCCTAGCTATTTAGTTTCGCAGTGGTTTCGATAATACTTTTTTAGCGCAAATTAATAAATGTATCAAAAATTCATTCTTACAATTTTAACATTTATATATCATCGTTTGTATCTTAATTTTTCTGTTGTAATAAACCAAATGGATTTTTAGATTTTTGTCCCTGAAATATTACATATCTTGTTGCCAAAATAAGCCAAAATAAATCAAAATATTTTTTTCTAGCAAACGGTACACTATTTTAAAAAACGCCTGGACAAATCTGTGTATTGTATGACTGTACACAGTCTCAAATTTTTCAAAGAATTTGGTTAAAATTTTTTCGAGTTATTTGTAATTGTTTGGAATAAATGCAAAATCATGGCCTTAAACAGCTCTAACATCTACGGCTGTTTACTGAAATTCATCCATTGTTTACAACTGAATATTACAACAGCGTCAGACTAACTCCTAGCCTTCAGTCCTGCTAGTGCAACCCTGAAGATGCCTGCTGAAATGAACTGCGGAACTTCAGTTCCTGCAATCATGAATATGCGGCTTCAGCCCTGAAGCTCAATTGTCAGCCAAAGTCACAAGTTAGTGTCGATACGCGTGCCGCGGTCATGTATGACATTTCGGCGTCAGTCGGTTCCCAGAGATATGAAAAGTTGGCACAATGTCTGTTCGCCAAGAAGACAATAACTGCTATCTACAATACTGACGTTTTACGGTTTTCTGTACCAACTGAAGAAAACCTGTAACCTCCATTCGAAAAACAATTCCAGTATGTGTTTCTCGGACTGTAAATAATTCTAATTCTTTAACGTGAGGTATCAGCCGCCATACTGAATTTTTTAACTGTAAGAAGAAAAGTGTAAAATTAATTAAATTATTTATGTCTATTGGAATGGCGAAGTTAAGAGATATTGCCTCGTCTTACACATAACCATCTATAAACCATCTCGTATTACATTTATATTTGAATATTTACAAACACAGAAATAAAAATGTACTTTATAAACAATGAATGTACCAACTGGTAAACTATTATTAACAGTACAGAAGAACACTAAATGTGAAGTTTAAAATAATGGCCCAAAAAAAAAACTACCTGAGACAATTGAAGTTAACAGACACACAGTAGCTACTTACTTTAGTAAATAATACTGACAAGAGTAATTGTAATTGTAGCGTAAATTGCATTTACTTTGCGCTACAGTACGAATGTCATAGTTCAACTGTTAACGTATATTTAGGCCACAATTAGTCCAGCGAATTAAGAGCATGTGTCGGTAACCTTGCTGGATTATTTTTTAATTTATTCCTGATTCAAAATCTGGAGAGATGTTATATAAAATATTACAATAGTGACTTAACTAATTACCGTACTTAATTCCACACACTGTAGAAGAAATATTAATACATAATTATGAAATAATTAAGCTGATTTTAATTTAAAGTTAATAATTCTCCCTCGCCTTGTAATAAGGGCTTAATAATTCCTAGTACTAGTTAAGTCTAGCAATACCTACCTAATTATGTTATGTAATGTTTCAATTAAGATACATTTTGGCAATATTTTGTCACAACCTTAATTTATTATACGAAAATATTATATTTTTTTACAAAAGAGGCGAAGCAATGAGATTGAAGATTATAAAAAAAAATGTTTGACTGCCGCTTAAGTATACGTTTAAAAAGTTCAAATGATATGCTTGTACGGTAGAGAAAGATAAACATAATTCACGATATAATCGCAAGTTTCACACTTTTCTTCTGCGAAAAAAAAAGAAAGCTTAAAAATAACATAACCTAATACGGAGACTGATGCACGACGACAGAGGTATTTACTTGATAGCAGCAACAAAGTTGCTTTTGCCCAAAGACTGCGCAGTTTTGAAACATGTCGCGCACGTGCATAGTGTCTTGCGAGAGGGATTTCCTTTCCATGAAGCTATCGTTGTTGCTGATAGTGTCAACATTAACTGCAGTTAACGGCGCATCGAAAAGTCTCCGCCTGGGGACGACGAGGGGGGGACAATAAATGACACTCAAGTTCTGTAAAAAAAAAAAAAAAAAAAAAAAAAAAAAAAAAAAAAAAAAAAAAAAAAAAAAAAAAAAAAAAAAAAAAAAAAAAAAAAAAAAAAAAAAAAAAAAAAAAAAAAAAAAAAAAAAAAAAAAAAAAAAAAAAAAAAAAAAAACGTTATTTTTGCATGTGTAAAATAACAAAATGATTAAACTACAAGCGGCAGAATGTATTTTTCTCTTCTGTCGTGAGGAGACAGGGCGCCAATGCCATTTATAGCCATTTTTAGGAGATTTTCCCTGTCTAATGCCATATGATAGGACTAGTAAAAAGTGGCGTCCACGGACAATACACTGTAAAAATTTAAGGTAGATTTACTCTATATGTAATGGACGCTAATTACACATACAAGTGAGGGAAGATTACTGAACACGTGTCAAGGAAAGTTACTCAACTGGTAATGTAATTTTTCATTACATATTGGCGCAGCCCTCTAGAACAATTTGACATAACGCGCGGGCGAAACTTCCGAGTGGTTTGTGTGGCGAATACAATACCTTGCGGAAATTTCCACACACATTTGGAAATCAGATTTTCCTCTCAAGGTTTGGGAATATTACAATACATATGATGAGTAATATTACTAACTTTTTTACAGTGTAGTTTCTTCTTACCTTCCCTGGAATGAAACAATGTTTCCAGAACTTCTATTTACGGACATATGCGTATACGAGCAAACATGTATTTTACACCAAGCACCTTGCTATAGGGCATACTCCTAGACTCAGCCTGTGCTAGTCAGTTTTGTGACTGACGAGAGAAGTTTGACGCTCGGCCAACACACGAGTGACGACACTATCTCAGCGTGCGTCACCTGCTCAGCAACTTCCGGACACAACTGCCAACGTCACGCGATCAAACAACTATTTGCGTGTTTGGCAACTCTTTTTAGACACTGGAATGATTTTAACTTGAACGAGGCTATGCACTGTACAAGTAATTACACCGAAATGTACATAACTGTGTAAACCATAAGAAATATACAGGAGTGCGTACACGCTAAACTCCATGTATGTATTCAGAAATTTTTTAAAATACCTTTGGCATACGCTGTGTACAAGTACTGAGCTAGATATGTTCCAAATATTCTGTGCACTGCAAAAAAAAAAAAAAGGGGGGGTGAGAATTAGGCCTACAATAAAAAAAAACTCCTTTGCAATGTGTCAGTGTGATTGCCTACATGTTTCCCTACTACATATGAACGAATGTCACTTGGAAATGCAAATGTAGAAAAATGACAAAATGTAGGAAGAGAGACAGGAGAGGGAGGAATTCAGAGACAGGCCAGGGAGGGAGTGAGAGAGAAAATTTGCCTCTCCAGATTCACTAAAGGCCGGGGCAGCGAGTACGACATATGCCGATATCGATAAACATACATTAAGACTGCTGAAGTGTGAACTTGAGAAATTCATTACTTCATATTTGTACGAAATAATGTTACGTTTGTACGTAGATGTTATAAATGACTACATTTTCATCTTATGGAATTTTTTTTAACATTCGTAGTAGGCCTACACACGTAACGGCACGTCGAAAGTCAAAATTCCCATGTTACGGAATAATCACACATCCAACATAAACCAACGAACTTACTAAATTCCATGTACCTGGCTTTGTAATTAATATTGTTAAACGAAAAAAAAATTACAGAAAATAAAGTACATATGACAGCAGCACACGATATAATGGGACGAAGAGCTTTGGTGTGCGTGTGGTGTGTTACCGAGACATATGCATCTATTACAAGTGATATATGGATATATTGTAATGAGCAGTTTAACAACCTTAATTCAAGATATAGTCGCTGTGCCAAGTTTAACATTTCACACATAAACCAGTATATGCTGCATACAGTACACTGCATGCATATTACAATACCGAGACAATTTTCACAGGACGCTACTGTCACTATACGCCATACCAGTATAAGCGGCATATTGTATCGCCTTCGACCTATAATACTCGACTGCACCGATATATCGTATCGACGCAAGGCACGACTGAGCAGGTACGACAATGCCATGTACGGTATTTAACGTGACTCGACGATAATTATCGCAGAAATTCATACCTGCTGTACCAGTACGGACGCTAATTATTATATTTATTACTGTGCTCTCCGTTCGATCCCACGTCAGGGATACGGAACAGGTTATTTATGAACATGTGCGCTGAATAACTAATACATGACAAGCCTGAATGAACATGTGTAAAACACAGTTGCCAAAATGCATTGTAATACACATGAAATACCTTACAGTAATTACAAATACATTATACACACATGGATGAGCATTTGCCACGTTGTCAATAATATTTTGAATACATGGCATGCGATAAAAAATTGAAGGAAAAAAACCATTAAAATTACGTAAATACTATGTGCGTAAGACAAAACACTTGTACCATAGAGACAGTTAACAAAAACACAGAACTACATGTATAATCGATATAGTACTGCTCTATGGTATGGTGCAGGTGGTTCAGATAAAATGACCACTTTTCAAACACTGGTTATTTTTTCTTTGGAGATAATTTACAGTTTCCCGCCACTTTTTAACCCCCGCTACAACAAGAGAGGTGTTATAAGATTACCATGTATATATGTGTCTGTGGCATTTTTTTTTTTTGTTTGAAAGCTGCCGTGATCGAGATGGTTTTTAGCTCTGATTCAAGGAAATCTGTTCAGCCGTTTAAAGATAATCATCTCTTTTCTAGTTTATTTTGAGTGAATGTGAGCAATTCTACTGGTCTGATCGATTTGAAATTTAGTATCCTGTGACTCGGATTTTTTTTTTATATTTTAAATATTTGCTAGTTATTAACAAAATGAAAGTAATGTAAGTAACAATCAATGTCAATACATGGTAACGAATCCATAAGTTAACGTCTCAAGTCACAATACATTATATTTCAATTATTATTCTCGACACGAGGCATGGTCTTCAGAAGTGGTTACTTTATCGCGAATCATCTACATCGATATATCGCCCACGAGCAGCGAGTACAAGTCGTTCTCCTTGACCTTGTGTCGTGTGACGTCACAGTACATGACGCAACAACTTCACTGGCGCCATGCTACACGCTACGAACATACCTGCGCGCTACGGGCTCACAACTGACGAAGCTATAAGGGCGACCTTGATGCAGGAATCAAATGCCGCATCGCCACAACCACGCAAGCGCTCAACTAGCGTGCTACATACGAGACTAACGCAGCAAAGTTCAGTGCACGTTTCGCATAGAACAGTTTAGAACATTTTGAAGTACGACAGTTTGAAAAGGCCGTTTTTAGCTATCGTCACCCTAATTATAAAACTTCATAACTCCATTTTGTAAGAATGCAGAAAGAAAGAAAAATTAGTTAATTTTTTCAGTGGTGAAATAAAACGCAATTTTTATAACACTATAATTAAATAACTCTTTATATTTATTTTTTTCCAAATTTTGGAAATACCATATAGTTGCGATGATTTAAAGAGACAAAAAAAAAACAGAATAAATGGAGTTACGAGGTTTTACAATTACTGTGACGCTATGTTGTAGGGTTAAGAAACAGTTGTTTTTAATTAGCATGTTGTCTTAAAAACGACAACCTGTCCTTGTCAGAAGTATTTTCTGTTCGCGCAATGGGCGTATGAGGAATAGTTTCGTCTACTCACGTGGTACGCAAGGAGCTCGCCTACTGGCCGTGTGTTAGTGTGAGTGAGACACGGCGCCAAGGGCGATGCTGACTGGCTCATCTGGTGCTGTATCGCCTCTACCGCAAGGCACTGCAGTGGTATCGTACATCACTCGCCCGACTGACACTTTCAGTGGTGATCGTATCTTTTTATTGGTAAAAAGTTTAAAAGTCCACTGCATTATTGTGGAGTAGTTTCATACGAATGCCGTAAGCAGTTTTTTCAGATCTAGGAACAGCTTTTAACCTTTTTGAAGGGCTCCTAAATTATTGTTCTAATTGAGACGGTGTTTTGAAACTACCGTTTCATCATCGTTTGAAGTGCATTTCCTTTTCGTACATTGACACAACGTGCACATGTTAAATATTTTAGTTTAAAAAACTAAAAAAAAAAACCTTCGCACGAAGACACTGCGATGCGTGGCAGGCGGCGCACTTAATATTATCGACGCGCGAGCGAAATACAAACATTGCCCGGTTTATCAGCAGGGAAGGACGACACCCTTTAAATATCCTCTTAAATAGCTACTTTAAATATTGTAAAGTAAAAAAAACAATTGAGCAATTAGGGCGGACGTCCCGCCCGCTTCCTAACAGCCCATCCTCCACGCACGGCATTGAAACCGCGAGCTTCAGGACCCTGAGTGGATATCTCTACCTGGTATCTGCACCGATATAGCGCAGTGCAGGAGCAGATGCAGTTAAACTTGCACCTCTAGTCACAGTTTACTGGAACTCAACATAACCCACGTGTTGTAACCAGTGCCGGATCTATAGCCGTGGGAGGAGGGGGGGGGGGCGAGAGAGGGCATGTGCCCCCGGCAGCACATCAAAGGCTGGCCAGGTCTTGTTTGACAGAATTAGAACAGAAAAATAATATCCGCATAGAAGAAGCATATTGAATTAATAATGAGTGTATATTTAATGTTTGGTTGAGAGAAAAATCATTAACGTTATTTTGTAACGTAAAGTTATCACGTGTGTAATATGTACTTATAACGTTTATGTGAATGTCAACACATTAAAATTAAATTGGAATAACGAGTGTAATGTCATGACATAATTATGAAGTATAGATATATAGCATAGCACAATTCCATTTCTAAATTACTAAAACGAAATTAATATTACAGCAGTATTAACAATTTTTTTCCCAACATTTTACTTGTCTTACTATAACATTCGGAAAAACAAATTTAGGGGAGGAGGCGGCATAATCCGTCTTTTCTCATCTTACAAAATGGTCTAGATCCAGAGCTGGATTTAGCTCAGCATGCGAGAACATATCTAATGAACTTGTGCCCAAGTATTCGACAGGCACATGCTTACAACTTTGTACCCGTCCCATGTCATCTAGCATTTAGTGCGCGCGTATTCCTCTTCAGAGCAATTAGATGCAACCCAGGTGCAAATTTCGCATTGCATCCATAAAAGCCGATACTTATTAGATTCCCAGGAGGCAAATGGCGTATAACGCGTGCTTCACACTCGATAGTGAGAAGAGATTTTGACCAACATAAATAGAGAAAGCTTGATGTTAGTTCAGAATGTAGCAGTGACAGAACGCAAGGTCACGAGATAACGGGATAATCCATAGAAAACCCGCCGGCGAACGGCAAAGTCTGCCACGTTTCTCACGCGCGGACTCGAACCCGGATC
>PNEQ01080787.1:0-17588 GCA_003012365.1 Medauroidea extradentata
CCCCCCCCCCCGGGGGGTGCTGTTGAATGCAATTCCTAAAAAAAAAAAATATATATATACCACTTAAAAATATTTTACAAAAAAACTATACATAAAAGTTCAAAGGGGGGACCCGGACCCCATGCCCCCCTCCCCGCCCTGCATTAGCACCTGATAGGCATGATAATATTTGTTCAGAACAGTTTTAAAAAGTATACGAACTTATCTCAATACGTCATAAAATGAAAGGGCCACGACTGGAAGTCTCATAGAGGCGAGTATCAAAGAGAAGGCTATGGTGAGGCATGATGCAAGTACTGTGTCGCCCATAGCTTTCCACATTTCTTGGATTTGAAATGTGCGAGATAGTGTACGTCAACCCAGGCGACCGCACGAACATGCGAAGTTTAACCGACATCGGGTGCTCAAGACGGGAAAAATTACGATTTTATATTTGTATGAAACAGTGTTCATTTTAATTCACTTACGTGAACATTTTGCTTTCACAAAAAAAAAAATAATAATAATTGCGTAGCCAGTTTTTCCATAACGGCATTTCAAAGTCAAAATTAGTGTATTTTTACTTCATAAAAACTTTTAAAACATAAATAAATAAACATTGTGAAATGAAATAATTCGCATAACTACGTGTCCCGAGCTATCGCTGGAAGCATGTAAAAACCCATAACAAAAAATTTTTGTAATTAAAAAAATTTCTAAAATTTGCTCATTTTTTTTTTGTTACTTTTAGCAAACTGAGTGACCCTCTGTCACAGAAGGAATTCATACAAATGCCTACCGTCAGGGCTGAAGTCACAACTTACCGGATGTGAGTCAGGCATGCCATTCCCATGAACAAACATTGCGTCATATACACAAGTTTCTGAACACAATTCGTAAGACAACTTCCTAATAGCTCGCGCAGAGGAGATAATGGAACGGTTGCCGCAATGGGTTATGGGCACATTTTTTTTTATTTGTGAGCCAGTAAAGGGATAGTGAACACGCGCCAGTTGGGCGACTTCTGAAAAACTGAGGACCTACATTTATGCTTATATTTTGTCATTTAAATACTGTAAATCATATTAAAGTAAGCAATTTAATTGACCTTATAACATGTACTTACGCGCCAATCAAGTAAAACTGAGAATTTTTTAGTAATTTAAATACGCAGATAATGAAAATTATGTTAAGTACGTAAACAAAAACTAAGTGTCTAAAATACTAACTTCTAATACATCACTATCACACAGTATGTGTGCTTCGACATTTGCTAGTCAGTTGTGTCATTTAACATAAATCCAGCAAACAGAAGTTGTCGCCTGGCGCATGGGCGATATTGTGGCGTATCACGCGTATTTTCTTATTCACGTGAAACCAATTAACTTATTCATATTATGTTTATCTACGAAAAGAACACACACTTGAAAAATTATGCTTGTATGTTTTTTTTTTTTTTTTTAATTCAGCACGTTTGTAATACACATGATGTTCGGTCCGCTCAAAATGGCTAAAAACGGCTTTCTTATACTGCTGTAACTCCGAAAATACCACGTGAATGCGTAAAGTTCAAAGCGAGAGGCATGCGTTGACCTATAATTCATACTATTCAAAAATAAAATGTTAGGGTCACCGCTTAAAGTCCTGCAGGAAAACGACTACAACAAAAACCTTACACGGAACTTTGACGCGCTGTGAACAGAGGCGATATGCTTCCCGCCGAGCGTAGTACTCTGGTTCTTATCACTCCGCTGTTCCCACGCTTCAAACGTGGCAATTTAACACCGGTGAAGATTCCTCTTAAGAGCATTTTTTTTTTTAGTTCATAGGTACATCATTAATTGTGAACGATACATAGAAACTGGATACACCAAGACATGACGTTGGAAATGGAAATTAACGTGTTCAGACACTACTCACAATCCGGACGCTGTAATGTCACTGCTGTATAGCATTGAAATACTCATTCTGAAAACTGGGACAAAGGGCTACCCAGTATTTGAAGATGCAAGAAGTTTTGCTTCAATAAAAATAAACTACAAGACAACAGCATATTTAAATTAAGACATATGTAACGCAACCAAATGGATGAGATAATCAAATGAGACACATTTTACATTAAACGCACAATGTCGTAAATAATGGAATCAAATAGGCAATTATTTAAAAATGAAATATTTCAACTCTCTAGCACTCTTCCCTTAGAGATATTTTAAAATCATCTCTTGCGTAATATAGACACGTTAATGCTAAAATTATTCTTCTGACCTGAAAACCCTTGAATTTATTTTAGGTCTGATACTATTTCTGTGGGACTCAACATCCTCTGAGAATGCACCCCTGGTCTGGACTGACATTAAAACTTTATGACGTCGCAAAATAACGCGCACCTAGGGAACAGCATCCTATAAAAATTCACGTACTTAAAATCATGTTTGCCGGAACTCATAAAGATAAAATTATGCAAAAAATACTCGTGACATTCATTTATTGAAATTGCACATTCATACCTAATATGAGGTTGTGTATTAATACCTCGTAGGCCTAATATTGAAGCAACACTCGTGTCTGCTCGGAAGTAACTCATAGTTGTCGAGATTTAGCAACAAGTTACACCAGCCAGTGGCCATTTTGAACTTTCAATCGTTTTAGTTAGCTTTACACCCCCTCCCTTGCATCATTACATACTACACTCTCCAAAGTGCAACAGTAACAAATAGATCTTATGTACGTTAGTAAATCAGACCAGTTATTTACTGTGCAATAGCGAGAATAAGGCAATATATTTACATAAAATTAATGGAAAGGGAAAACTGTCTTATTTATGAATTTAAAACAAGATGCGTTGTAAGAATTAAAAAATATACAAGTCAGTTCTAATCTAAACCGAATAACTTTTTTTTGTACACGGTGGAGTGCTTTATCAAATCGTACCGCATACGCGATAGTAAGTTAAGCAATCATTTAATTTTTTTTTTACTCACAGGAGGACGTGTAAAATACGTATGTATACAGTCCCCTAATAAGTGAATTTTGAAACAACGTATTTTCCGGTAGTTAGTTCAATTGCTTGATGCTAAAGAAGGCGAGTACCAGTTAATAGCGAAACCGAATTGTTATACTGACTGTTTGGTATAAGAACAACTACAGAATGGTCAAGGCCAAATTTCAATCTTCATTTTGTGTAATAACGGCATGGCTGATTACTATAAATAAAGTTACAAGATTAAAAAAAAGTATCTGCTAGTGCAGTGTGCATGTAATATGATACGTCATTTAGAGCTTTTCTAAACTGCATTATGAAGGCTATGCAGATATATTAGCGCTAAAAAAAAATATCCTGAAATCAAATTAATGTGACACGTACTATATAGGTCATAATCGGCAACCACAGGTATTAGAGGCTCACGTCTTTTATATGCCTCTGTTAAGAATCCCATATCTTCATAGTTCTCTTACAATAACGACAGAGCGTTAGTCGTAAACAGATTGCAGGTAACATTTTTTAAAAATGAAACTACACGTCATTATAGCTCCGCCACAAGAAATCTTTTTTGTACGAAAACTATCACTTCGTAACTGACACAAACAGTACAAGCGTACCCATTCGCTGAATTGCTGCATGGTGATTAGAGTAGCCGGCGTTGGATCTGAGGGACAATATCGCGAAGGTACTTTGAATTATAACAATTCGGCATCTTTGAAAAATACTTAACAAATAATATTCTGTTAGTTTGTCTATTCTTTGCCCACTTCCGAGGTCGAAAAAGGGTGATGGCTAATGAGCAATACCCACCTACGGCACTAGCAGAAGTTTGAATACCACATTGATAAAGCTATGCAACGGTAAAACCACTCACCTTCTACAACGGCGATTCACGTTCTTTCCCCTGATAGGTAAATGCGATTTTTCAAGTGCAAATGTATTCTCGGAGTACTTCTTTCCATCATCATTTCATAACCTCGATGCTGAGTGCTCTCAAAAAAAAGTTCACCTATACTAAGGTTAATTAAACAGGTTGTAGGTCGTTCGGGATAAAGTGAGCACCAAAAATTTAACCTTTGAAAAATATCACTAGCCGTTACTGCATATAATTCAACATCAACTATAGTTGCCTTACTGCTTGTATGGTTGGTAGCGAAATTACGTAATATAGTTCCGTGTATTATCCCATTTAAATTCCACAATTCTGAAACAAAATCAACTGAAATTGACACACGTGTATTATATATAATTAATTAACTTTTTAAAATCAAACTGTATCGAGTCATACTGACTGCGTATTTTATATTACACCAGCAAACATCAAGTGATGTGTCCAGAGAGGTTAGACATTTCCCGTCGTTAGTTGCTACTCGTGGAAAGATATGAATTGGCTGAAAATAGAACTTTAGCAGGGCTTTCTTGAGTACTCACTTTATCCCGAATCGTCTATAGAAAGGTCATGTTAAAAGTTTGGCCAGGGGACAATTTCTGCCACTTGTTGCGTTGGTATCGGTACGAGTTGTAAACTGACCAATCACAGAGCGTTCGTGAATTTTAAGTTAAATGATGTTGGTAATGTAATAGCTGAAATTGGTCTGTTTTTCACTATAAAATTATATTAAATGACTTCACTTTGTCAATTTCAATAATTTTACGACGATTTCGTATTTTATCAAACCCGTTAGCGATAGGAGCGCAACTAGTAGGAGAATGTTTCCCTGTGCCATACTCTTCCATACAAGAAAACGAGTTTTCTTTCGAACCCGAGTAGACTTGACCTTACCTACAAGCCAATAGTTCAGAGCACTCCGATCAGGAGATCTGTAGGCCTAACACGCCACATGCACAAGACGTGCGGCCGTAGAGTAAACAATTAGGCCTCTAGAGAAGGAGGACAAGTGCACTACAGCTGTATACTGAGCAGTGTGTAGGATATTACCACATGATTTACGGAAAATACGCGAGGAAGATATGAAATTACACCAAGAGCCGGGGTGAGATTTCTTAATAACCACAGACTACGTTGCGAGTATACATATATTTATATCACTACTTTCACACAGAAAATTCATGCATTTATTTCTTTAAAAATGTAAACAATTCATGCTACACTAATGTTTTGTTAAAAACAGATGTTTTCCACATAATGTAAATATCGCTCTAATACTTACTATAAAGTTTTCAACCGGCCACATTGTTAACATCAAGGGAAATAGGGCCTGCTGCAAGCATTCAGGAAATTTCTTTATACAGAAAATACATGTGTCTGTGTGTCCCTCCAATACCATTCATCCTATTGCGGTAACTTAGATCAGTCCTGCGTGCGCCCGGGAACGCTTCTGTCACATAAATTTCCAAAATTTTTGGCAAAAGAGGGGGAGTGGGGCAAAATGGTGTACCCAACTTATTTTGGCATAAAAAACTTTTTTTGTTGTGCGTGTGCCCACGAATGTTTCAGTAAAAAAAATTAGAAGGGGGGGGGGAAAGGTGAAGAGAATCAGATAGGGTACCAAAATAATTCATGTACATTATAACTCATGTCGGGACACCTAATTAGAAATATTTCTTCATTTCATGTGTGTTATTGAAAATTGGAACAGTTCTGAATTTTGTTGCTAACATGTGATAAATCTTCACCGACGAGTATTGACTGCGCGTGTGTGAGAGAAACTGCTTCATCGTACAAATGCCGCGTTTTCCTTCCGAGAAAGATGTGTGGCGTCGCCGGTTCGTGAACAGGATCTCCATAGCAGTGATGTTCTCGGAAGAAAGACTTCAAAACCGGGAAAAACTGACGCGAAACTGCAGCGGGCCAGTTTTCATGTCGCTCCTACCCTACTCTCAGGGAGAACAGTGGAGTGTGGTAAACAACAAGTCTTGTACGCACGTGTAAGGATGCAGAGGCCGCTCAGAATACTACAGTGTGTCACGGAACGAGCGCATTAAGGGTGTTTACGTGGCAAGAATTCATTATTATATATTTGCACGACATAGTTTCCGTTTTACAGATGTTACTTTTGCTTACATTTTCCACTTGAAAACTTTTTTAGCTCTCGTAGTTTTACCATAGCGGCATGTCGAAGTCAGGATTCGTAAGTTAAGGCAATGATCTTTAATTTATTTCAAACAATTGCAAATAACTAGAATAGTTTTTAACCAAATGCTTTGAAAAAAAATTGAGACTGTGTACAGTCATACGATATACAAATTTGCCAAGGCGTTTTTTTTTTTTTTTAATAATGTACCATTTGCTAGCAAAAATTTATTTTGCTTAATTTTTGCTTATTTTGACAACAAAATATACGATATTTCAGGGGCACAAATGTCAAAATCCGTTTAGTGTATTGCAACAGAAAAATTCAGATACAAACGATGATATAAAAGTGTTAAACCTGAATGAATTTTTGATGTAGTATGTATTAATTTGCGATAAAAAATATTTGCGAAACCACTGCAAAACTAAAGAGCGAGGCCTTACGGTGAACATAGCAATAAGAAACACCAAGTAACTTACCCGAATTAAATAATTTACACTAAAATGAGATATTATGGGCAATATATTACATTATTTAAAAACACAACAAACTCATTTTGCACATTTTTTTTAAATTACCATAAATTAAATAAATTATCTTTTTCAGATTTTTTTAAGTACCAAGAAATCTCATTATGTATTTTTAGATATTTAAGCATGTGGTCCATAATATCTAATTTCAGCGTAAATTATTTCATTCGAGTAAGTCAATTGGCATTTCATATTCCTATATTCGAGTAACTTGCAAATTTTAATTTTGTCATGTCGCTATGGGAAAACTATGAGGGTTAAAATATATTTACAAGTGGAAAATGTAGTCACAAGTAACGTCTATAAAACGAACACTATGCCGTGCAAATATAAAATTATAAGTGTTTGCCACGTGAACGTCCTTACGGGCACCGTCTTTAGCAATTTTCATCACCATGTTTTAATTTTTATAGTTCTACCAGATATTGTTTTTTCTTATTTTAGACATAAAATGTGAGTAAATTTTCCTCTTATAATTTTTTTTATCTCGCATAGTTTTTGCGTAAGGGCTTGTTAAAGTCAAAATTTGTATGTTACCGTTTAAAGGACGACACTAAATTTCACTCACCAAACTGAAAAAAAAAAAAGTAATAACGATGTTGTAGACTACAAGTTCACTTATGTTAAACTACAAAAATTTTAAATATTTTAAAATTTTTATTTTAAATTTCAGCATTTTTATTTAAACACACAAAAAAAATGTTATCCTTTGTTTTTATGTACCAGAAATTATAGCCTGCGACACTTTTATTCAGTGCGAATTTTTTCCAGTTTGATATGTCGGTTTGTGTCGTCCTTAAAATGGTACCATGCAAATTTTGATTTTACGAGCCATTACGCGAAAACTATGAGAGATAGAAAAAATGTCACAAAACCAAAATATAGTCACATTATGTGTCTAAAATAAGATTAAAAAAATATCTGGTAGAAATAAAAATATGGCTATGAAAATTGTTGTAGACCGTGCCCTTTTAAGGCACCAAAGGGCGATGTTGGCCGGCTCATCTGGTGCGGTATCGCCTCTACCGCAAGACACTGAAACAACGTGCAGTGGTATCATAGATCACTCGCCTGATTGACACTTTCAGCGGTCACCCCATATTTTTAGTGATGCAAAGTTTTCAGCAAATTTTTCAGCAAAGTTCAATGCATGTTTATAGAGTAGTTCCACACGAATCTCCTATATTAAAAAAAAAAAAAATAATATTTTTTATTAAAAAAAAAAAGGTTGAAATTTGAAAAATTTCAATCTAAAAATTCAAGATAATTTTTTAACTGAAAATATACGTTATTTTCCGTTTTTAAACAGGAGACTATGTAGCCTACAACATCGTTATTCAGTGTGAATTTAACAGTTTGGTAAATCAGTTGGTTTTACTTTAAAGCATAAAACTGTTTTATGTAAATTAGGACTTTGACATGCCGTTATATAAAAAAACGAAAGCTAAAAAACTTTCATTGCAGTAAAAATCTGTCACAAAGTACGTCTACAAAACAAACCACGTCACGTACAAATACATTTGATAACAAAACAATTTTTCTGTCAAACGTCTACGTAAGGCGGCCGCCTGGCGCTCGAACTGTGAGTAGCGTGTTCGGAGTTAGGTTTATTTTTTAAGAGACAAGTAAACGTGCGTCCACAATGCTTACCTACGAAAAGAAAACACTTTAGACTAATTGTGAATTTTTGGACACCACACACGTTGGAATCATTATTTTAAAGCCCTCAAACATGACAAAAACAGTATGTTTTAATAGAGTTGTTTCTCAAGATATGTGTACCGAAATAGTTGAAATTAAGATTATCAACAATTGGATTGGACTTTGCTACAGTGGTGCGTTCAATACAATTATAGGGTCACCGCTTGCTTAAAATCCCACAGTAAAAAAGTTACGGCGGGTACACTGCGTGCGCAAATACGACTTTGGGCGTAGAGACGATATTACAACGCATGTGTTGGCTGGCGTCGTTCGTAACGCATAATCAATTTCCACCTCTCGCACAAACACATCCTTCAGCAGGCGGTCGCCTTAAGAGGGAGGAACAACTGTCAATGGATAACTTTTAGTGGAGTAAAATTTATTTTAAGTTTCATTATTTCATTTCTGGCTGCGTTAAGACGTATAATAAGATTGTATGGTTTATTTAAAGTAAGTATTGACGGAATGCCTCTATTAGTCTAGCGTGTAGAAAGTCCGGAGTAGAAAACTGATTAATTTGCCAACTTTGGAGACTTTCAGATGCCGTACCAGAGCTAGCATACAATTGCTTGTGATGTCAGCTATTTCTATCAGTACATACGTAATGTTCAGAAAAAAATCTAACATAAGACTTATGATGAAAAATACTGAACTCCAAAATAGCGAATATTATCTCTACCTTAGAAGCACACCATGTGAATCTTGCGAGAAGTTGGAGACGAAAATGTTAGTGGAAAAATGTACGACTTTTCTGTGGAAAATGTGGCAACAATGCACTGAGTGTGGTCCCTCAGTGGCAGTACGATATTACTGTTGTTACTCTATTCCATTCCTTTTCACATTTCTTGTTATTATCAGCGACTATAAATCGGGTACGTAAATTCTTTCCACGCAGTCTGCCTCATTTTGTAAGCACGAACCTGCACTTCCACTCGGCTGTACAACTGTGTAAATGAAACAACGCAACGAGACCTGCTTACTGTCGAAGCAGTACAAGACGTCGAGGTTTTTTTAGAGGTGATTCCCAAGTACTGACTTCTTCACATCTCCGCAGTTTTTTTTTGCTCCGTGGCAAAAACCGCACGGAGACGAAACTTTGCGCTGGAGAATATGTTGCAACACATTTACATCAAGGTTATAGGAAGAAGCAGGTTTCTACATCTTGAGTACGATTGTTCGCAGTTTTCAACGGCCAATCGCTACTCTCTACGATCGCTGTTGTTCTACTTGAAGAAACGAACGAAGAGAAACTTACCACCACAATCGTCGACAGACGTCACCTTGGTTAAGCCCTAAAGGAGAATTTGTAGGATTCCATATTCTGCTGCATCCCTCTTCAGTTATCAAAAGGTAGGTTTTTACTAGGCCATAACATCTTAAGATTCCGCTGACTACTTGCAATTCTAACATCGCATAGTTTATTGGGGCACATTAGGAGGTTGGATGGTTGGTAGATTAAAAAACGCTAAAGATACTTCATTAAAACTACACGTTTAAGCCAATGTATGGAAAAAATACAAAACAACAACCGTTGATAATGATATTAGTAGAACTTGATGAGCAAACATTTACCCATAATAATGCAGTCGTTAATTTTGGCGTCAACGACTGTTCGTCATGAATACGTTCTTCGAGTAAAACCTTTGCTCAGAAAGGTGGTAAAATCTATTGTCTAAGATTATTTGTTTTTTATTTGTTTTTGCATATTGTTTTCGAGAAGCCTACAATTTTATAATGATGCCTTTAGCTCTTAATTACGTACCATGCGAAGCTCTGCTTGGAGTTAAGATTACACGTACAAAAGCTTTCAAAGTATTTTCGTTGTCATGCTCGGTAATTTTTTTTCCACATTGTTGCAAGAAATTTAAATCATTTTTAGATATAATATTTTGAAAAGAATCAAGAACATGTGCAGTCATACAGTGTACAAGTTTATGTAGGGTTTTTGCAAAATAATCTAAATTTCACCCACAAAAAGTATTTTGATTCACTTATTTTCATTAAAAAATTTGTGATACTGTGGTTTCAAAAAAAAAAACCGTGGTGTATATTGCTACATAAAATAGGGAATATAAAATATATTACGGTCAAAACAATGTAACGATTCTTCAATACAGATATTAGTTTATTTTATATTATAGAAATCACTGTCAAACTACCTGACATGATCTTAACCCTCCCTACCGTTAGTACTCGGCAGACAGCCGAATCTAAACATTGTGGAATCGTTATACCAGCTCGAAAAACCTAGTACACAAGGAAACAATTATTAACTGGCCAGAGAAGTATATACGATATAGTATACACGGCACTATTCTGTTTTTCACACACATCATTTCGTAAGCAGGAAAGTGAATGGTAGACAGTATACAAATATGTAAAATACGTAAGATATGAGGGTAGTACATTTTTTTTACTTATATACAGAATTATTTATTATGGTAGTTTTATGTTCACGTTTTTAAAGTATTAAAACAACGCACCTGCCTGCTTAACCCTACATCGGAAATATATCGTTTATATTTGACTCGATTAATAATAATACAACATCAAGATTGCCCCGAGAATACAAGATCTTGTGAACCAGTAACTAGCATGCTCGATGACCATTCACACGGTGCCAATTGTAGTGAATACGAAAGTGTACACCTTACTGTCCATAAAGGATGTCCGCGTGTATTACGTTTAACAGAAACAGTTACACTCACGCAGAACGAACACAACAATAATTATTTCCGTAAAGTCGTAAAGTTAGGGTATCCCTTGTGAAATCTGCTAAATTTAATTCCTCGTAATTAATCGTAACTGACTTTCAAACCACGCCAATTCCCCGCCAATCGTGGGGAGTCACAACTGAAAACACTACCTCCTTCCAATTAATTTCTAGTAATTAATTTCTCGATCGCGTTTTCCCCAAGGACTGGGACAATGCCGGCCGACTCACTGTTGTTTATCATCGGTCTGATATCTCTCGTATCTCTACCAGCTGCTTCGGCCGCTGTGTGGTTGGAGAGATGACTTTCCATTACCAGTGTTGCCAAGCCACTTGTTTTCACCACTAGATTTAGTGATTTCTTTTAATCCTTGCAGTAATGAAAAACTCATATTATCGATAACCGATCTATAGGATATTTCTCTACGTTAAGAACATTTAGTGATATTTAATCTTTTTGGTGCTTTATTTTGAAATGTCTCATGGGAAAAATAAGTAAGGGCTGGGCAACACTGATTCTCTTACTCCCCTTTCAGAAGTCCAGAAGACAGCCAAATTCAACCCTTCTGATATCAAAGACTGTCTACAACTGTCAAACTTCCTGTGTGCCTTGAGGAATTCGCAGCTCCTACAACGGGGTTTTCTGGAGAACAATCTCAGCCAGAGTGTGGTTATCAAACTTTGTCCCATGGGAGGAAAGTTTTTGTTGGCCAGTATCCTTACTGGGAACGAACGATACACGTAAGTCTTGCATTTACCAATATTTCATCACCACTAGCTTTTAAGAAAGGGTTTGTTTGCCTTTTATGTTATAAATAATACCCTCAAACACTTTTTACATAGCTAGATAATGGTCGTCGTTTCTACTTTATAGCATTTGTTTGAAAAATAAGAAAGAAAATGTATTTTTTTATTTTCAAGCAAACTTCAGTTAGTAAAAAAAATGCAATTACTGCCTAACAGTGTAAAAATACTCTGTAGATTATTATTCAGATCACGAAAGACCGAAATGTCAATAAACCTTCTGAAATGACAGAAGTGCTTAAAAGTTAATAATTGTAAGAATTTTGTGGACAGTATTGTTTCATATAGAGGCTACACTAACTCATGCGAACAGCAACAACTCCATCAAAAGTCTCTTTTTACGTCTCCTGTGCCTTTGAAGTTTTTTATGCTCTTTGTGTAATGAAAGTAAATGTAGTTAATCCTGTATACTGACTGCAATAATTCACACAAAAGAACAGCAAAACAAAAGAAATAATGTTATTCTACTAATGACTACACGTATTATATTAATTTAAATTGTGGATAAGGGTTACCACCATAGTAAATTATGTCTTTGTATGTGTTGAAAAAAATAAAAAATAAAATACCATGGTAGTTAAAAAAAATATACACAGTAACTATGGTTAATCCATCATAGCCACTCCTCCAATTTTGCCGCGAAAGACTTGGTATAAATCTGCTCCTACCATAACTCACAGCTGACCACTCCAAGTACCAACCTCTCAGTCTCGATCTTCTTGGATGAGGATCATGAATCTCATGTCATCTTTGGTCTTGCTCTGACATTCATCCGCCAAAGAAGTAGATTCATTTTCATTCAGTAGTTTGCATAACAGGCACCTACGTGTTACATAGGTAGCTCTGCACAACTTGGTTCAGAAACTGCTGCTCAAGTTTGAAGTCGCGCTGAGGGCGTGTCTATATCGACCACCAGCCCCGCGTCTACACGCATCATGTACGTGACGCAACACCGGCCGCCATTTATCAAACGCTATTATCATTTATATTTGCATTACTTGCTTAAGGATCCTCCCTAGTTAATAAATTAGCACAATTTCAAGGTGCCTAATTTATCCTAATTTATCAAAGAATAGTGTACCTTCGACAATAATATCTTGAAGCAAAGACAGCAGTCATAGAGACTATCTTTGTTACAAGAGATGAAGTTTTGACACTGGAATATCAATACGATTATTTAAAAAATAGGATTTCCGCGAAATATTACACAATTTGTTTATAATACATATTTGTCTGTTAAAGAAAAAAAATTACATAGTGTAACCTAGATGCATCCTTTGTGAATACATATCTGTATAACCCTTTAGTAGCTTTTTTGTGAGAAGGCAGACTAAAAGCGAGACGTGTTTTCGTATTTTTTGTCCCTTTTCTTTTTTCTTCCACACACACATATATTCCCTCCCCGATTAATTAGACCCCTTGGTTTCCACCCTCAGTGTCTTCCCAGACGAGAACACTCTCAGCTGTCGCTCCATGTGTACGTCCGTCGACCACTTGCTCAGATCTCATTTATATAGGGACACTTCTTGAACGTAAAATGCAATAGTTTCATATTTGTTGATGTGGAGCTAGAGGAAAGGCCAAATGCCATTCGATAGTAGTACAAACATTACCCCCTGAAATAAATTCGAGACAATTTAGCAATTTGCTTGCAGGACATTTGAAAATGCATTTCTTTAGCTGAACTGGTTGGGCACAAGTCATAATAGAGTGCTTAGCTGATTTTCAAATTCATACGCAAAAGACGTTCACTAGAAACATGCTGACAAATAGTGGTAATCCTCCCCCCGATAAGCCATGTAGACTCTACCTAGTGTCACCCCGCTTTTCCAGACGATGACTGATGCTACAAAACGTTTTCGGAGCCATCAAACATAGTCAAACACGACTTTTTAAGGCTGCTGTATTTTAAACTGTATTAACTTGATACAAGCTACGATGGAGGAATGCATTGAACTTTGCTGCACTCTGGCGAATCGCCGACGGAAAGCCTGCACGGCGAGTCAGTAGCGTGCGAATAGAAGCTATGCTGACACTTGCTGTAAATACAAGTATCGTCCTTACCACTTCCTTGCTCCCGGACCTCAAGCGAGTCAAAGCTTCAGGTTGACGACCGCCTTATAATCTGGGCCGTATTTTGCTCGGCACTGTAGTTAAATTAATGACGTTCCTCTTATTTATTTAAAAGTTAAAATGTTTACATATTTTGTAGGTAGGTCGTATTTATTTAGCTTTTAATGCGGAACGAAGTTTGTTAATACTGAAGACGTTGAAGCGAAATATGAGTGGTACCGGGTTTTGAGATTCGTGGTTCGGTCTCGGGTGCAACCGACTAAAGCCGTGCCTAGAAGGTGAGGGTGGCGAAAGGGGCGACCACCCCCTCATATAAACCTGTGTTTTCTTTTTAATTTCGGAATGACACTGGATTATTTATAGGAAAAAATATAGACGGTCACATCCAAAGTGTCAAATTAGATTGCACGAGAGTGGTGGTGGTGACGGTGAGAATAGTGGTGGTAGTAGTACTAACAATAGTGGTAATAGTAGTGGTTGTAGTGGTGATGGTAGTAGTATTGGTAGAGCCCACGATTTGTGGTGAAAATAATTCTGCAAAAGTTTGTTTCAATGTCTTACGTGCACATCTGCAGGTCTGCTTCTTGATTATTGGCGGAATGTATAATTGCACAGGTGTGGCTCATTTGACTGTGCCAACAGGAACAAGGTTACTGCGACACCACACGACTGTGATTCGCGGGTAAAACCCCGAGACGCTGAGAATTTAAAACAACCAATCGCTGACCACGAAACGGAGCTGCATATGTGCACATAAGGCATTAAAACAAATTGTTGCAGAATTCTTTTCAGCAAAAATCGTGGGCTCTAAGTATTGGTGATGGTAGCAGTGGTGGTGGTGATGGTACTAGTAGTGGTGATGGTGGTAGTAGTAGTGATGGTGGTAGTAGTAGTGATGGTGGTAGTAGTAGTGATGGTGGTAGTAGTAGTGATGGTGGTAGTAGTGGTGTAGGTGGTAGTAGTGGTGCAGGTGGTAGTAGTAGTGATGGTGGTAGTAGTGGTGTAGGTGGTAGTAGTGGTGCAGGTGGTAGTAGTAGTGATGGTGGTAGTAGTGGTGTAGGTGGTAGTAGTGATAGTAACAGTAGTGAAGGTGGTAGTAGTGGTGATAGTAGTAGTGGTGATAGTAGTAGTGATGGTAGCAATAGTGGTGATAGTAATAGTAGTGATCGTATAGTGGTGACGATAGTAATTAGTAATAGTGGTGACGGTAGTAATAGTTGTGACGGTAGTAATAGTTGTGACGGTAGTAGTACTGATGGTAATAGTAGTGGTGATGGTAATATTAGTACTTGTTTTCTTGTAATTCGTACCACCCCCCCCCCCAACCAGAAGAATAGATGGGACGTCCCTGCAACCACCCGTTAGCTGTCACACGGGTTTCCTGCAGTCCAGCAAGGTTAGGGGCCCCACCCAGGATAATTACAGCTGGCGAGGGTAGCTTTATGGCGATAACGCCCTGATCAGCAAACGACTCACGTACCAAAGCTCCCAGACAGACGCCGTTATAGCACATTACTGTTTACTATCGTCCTTCACTTTAACTGCGAGGTCGTGGTGAGAGAACGTGTTACCAACTTACTAGGGTTCAATTTAAGTGGTGTCACATCGTGGTTTGCGATACCAAATATACATAGTGCAATGCATGTGGTTTTGCATCACTAATTGCAATATTGAAGGAAAACTCTTCCGCACGGAACGAAATATAAAAACTTGATTGTTTGAGAGTCGAAGAATTATAAGCTGGTGAAAGTATGTGAAACGAACAAATTAAACAGTGTAATAGCTAATTTCAATTTTAATGTGAAAACTTAGTTTTGCTTTAAAATTTACTATACGATATGTGTCTTCTGCTACGCATGATAAAATACTGCGCACCAATATGTTTATATATATATATATATATATATATATATATATATATATATATATATATATATATATAACACACATACTTCCTTAAGCTACATTTATCCCCCAAAATGAAATTTCAGTACATATTTGTCACACTAACCTTTATTGAATAATTAATTTTATGCATTTAACTATGTAACTCAGTTTGTATCCATGCAATTCTTCGCCTCTTAGTAATTTTTGTAGAAGCACTACAACGAATATGATTCCTCTGCCGTGTTATGCTCAGTTACGAAACAGAAACAGTAGTTTGTTGTTTTTCTTTACGCCAGAACAGTGCAAAATAGGTTAGTTAACAGAAGAAAACTGCACAGCCGTTGTACATCAATATTTTTGAAAAGACCTGAAGGCCGCCGAACGGTGCGCAGAGTATCAACCATTACCAGATTACGAAAACCGCTCAACGCACATGAGTGATGTCTGCTTAGGAATAGCATAGTATATTACATGTGTGTATACCCATTTCGGATTTATCACTATTCATTAAGGCATATTTTCTAGCGGTCGAAAATTGTGAAAATGGGAATGTTTCCTGTCTTCTTTAGGTACGCAAATACTGGTGCAGAATATTTTTAAAAGTTTAGGCGTGAAAAATACACCTTTATCTTTAATAGTACGTCCCAACTGAGTGTGCTACAGAGGCACGTTGTCGGTGAGAAGAATTGCATGCCAGTTGTGCAACTTGCGCCTAGAGGCTAGGGAGATACGCGATGTGCTTATTCTCTCGTCCTTGCCGCTTCCACACTCGTTAAGTCACGAACGCGCAAAATACGTTCACAACATTCATCTGGAGTGACTTCAGATAACCTTGAACGCCAAAATCAGGATGGCCAAACCGAGGCTCTAACCCAGGTCCTTCAAATACGAGCCCAGTGTCTTACAACTACGTCACCTCGTTTGGTAGATGTCATGAAATTCCAAATCTTTGGGGAGAAAAGTGTTGTTTAAACCCCCGTCAATTTTTTTTTGTATGCCCACGAGTCAATATGCAGTTCCTGAATTTTAGTTATAATTTCTTCCGGATTCAAAATTTGTCAGGATTTGAATGCATTTCAACAGGGACTTGGCTAGTTACTTTACCATTAACCAAAAACATTGTATTCTAAACATTAAAGCGCGATTATGAAATAATTAAGTTAATTTAATATTTAAGATAATAATCATCTCTCACCGTGTAGTAAAGACTAAACCACTCCTAGTATCAATTTAGTCGAATATGCACCCAAACGTGAACTATAATGTTCCTATAAGGATACATTGCCGGTAATTTATCAGACCTTTAGTTTACTATCCGAAAATTAATAATTTACTGATTTTAAGAAAAAAGGTGACACAGTCTCTTAACATACCTGAACAACCAATATTTGCTACTAACATTTAAAAACAATGGTGAGCAGTACTCTGGTATTTAACACTGTAACATGTTAATTAAGATTATTACATCTAGACTGTAATTTTAACCTAAGCTGTGTACCGACTAGTTTTATTTTTGCATGTTCCTACGCAAGATCATTTACACGGGGAAGGCGCCACCTAAATATCCAGGGAAAGGGTCCAGGTACCAGATCACTCAAAAGATCACTCTCTCAAGGTGAGAGCACACGATCACCCTTCAAGGGGAGGGCACAAGATCACTCGTTCAAGCGAAAAGTACAATATCACTCAAGGGGAGGGTATGAGATCAATATCTCAAGGGGAGGGTACGAGATCAATATCTCAAGGGGAGGGTACGAGATCAATATCTCAAGGGGAGGGTACGAGATCAATGTCTCAAGGGGAGGGTACGAGATCACTCTCTCAAGGGGAGGGTACGAGATCACTCTCTCAAGAGGAGGGTACGAGATCAATGTCTCAAG
>PNEQ01080788.1:7408-17686 GCA_003012365.1 Medauroidea extradentata
GGTAATATGAACTCCCGAAAAATAGGACATGTTCTATTACGTTTTTGGGTAACGTTTCGGGTACAAAATCTGCCATGCCCAGAACCAAACCCCTTGTGGAGGTGCTGGAACTGCACTCAGACGGAAGCAGAAATGCTACCAGAAAATGGGCATAGAAACTGCTATGAAATTGGGCATCGTGTGAGGCCGGCTTTAAGCATAATTTTATATTATGTACACATATATAAGGTTTAGCCATAAAAGTGTCAAAGATAAAGCACTGAATAATAGGTGAGTTCCCCAAATCTGTACTTCTAAGGTTAGTTCAAAATTAAAATTAAGAGTAATGAAGTAAGCGCCAATCACACACACGGAAAAATGTATTAAGTAATTCTGGTTCATAATAAAAGTGTTAATTCTTAATTCCAACCAATAACAACCCGACTACTCTGCTTTCTTCAATATATATCGTCGTCAGTTGTCCAGAATATGGCCAATGAATGGTATAGATGAAAGACCAATGTATAAAATGGTAGAAATTAAAAATTGCATCTCCATGTTCATTACTTGAATTACAGTTCTCGTACAGTTGGGTAATCACATTACACCAAGTCTACACGTATAAACCCAAGAAAATTTCACTTATAGGTAATGTGCAAATATAAATTAACAAATTTAAATTACAAAAAATATATATTCCAAGTGAGTTTTGAACCATCAACCTTGGGGCCAGAAAACCAAATCCTTACCTCTTACTTTTTTCTTTTCTTTTTTTTTTTTTTTTTTAGTTATTGATAAATGTTTGGTGCAGTGGCGATGCAGTAGCTTCCGCATCATCACTGCACCAAACATTCCCCCCTTTAATGTGACTTAATTTGAGTGACCCAAGTACTTTTTGTGAGACAATTTGTATAGTGATAAGTTTTGAGACCCAAATGGACAAACACAAATGTACACACAGCCAGACCTGGGAATCGAACCCAGAGCCCCCCACACCAAAGCCGGCCGCTCAACCAACTGAGCCACGGGGGGTCGGCTACCTTTGAGCCACCGAATACTTCATATAGACAGATCTTCTAGACAAGTATTTCAATGTGTTAAGCATCTGCACTAGTACATATAACAAACATATTATATTTCTGTTATTTTAGCAAGAATTTCCATTAAATCAGATTAACATTTTTGTTAATAATAATATGCTGTGTATACGAAACAGTAATAACTTATACTACGAATTGTTCGCCAGCCAAATGGTTTTTTAAAAGCTTTTCAAACAGCTATTCTGTCGTTAAACTAAAAATAAATATAAGCTTAACTGCATTTTTTAGCTTGAAATTATCATAATATGCCAAATCCATCATATATAGCACCACACCGTATTTAACGTATATTATTTAAATATCCGCCATGTTTATTTAACTTTCGGAATGCTCTTATTGGCTCATTCCCTCAATTCTTACGGAAAAATATAAAATTTCCCTATATCTGTTACTTCTTAAGTCATGGCCCACACGCCACACGACCTCACACGGCCTGTTAAGTTCTGTTGCGAATCGGTACGTTAAGAAACACATTTTCTATTCTTAATTTAACTCTTAGTTATACGTCATAACTCTTAAGTTTTTAATTGTGAACCCAGCTTTAGACAGTGATCACGGTCTATGAAGGTAGAGGTCTTGGGCCTTATTCATAGTCGTGAGATAGTTCCGAGATGATCCTGAGATCATCTTGTGCCAGTTAGTCCAGGGTTGGTCCTATAGTCCGGACCAAGTGTTACCTTATTCATAAACGCCAAGTAACGTCGGACTAGATATAGTACGCGTCTATGAATAAGACATTAGTCCGACGATAATCCCGCACTAATCCGGGTCAAAAACGACTATGAATAAGCCCCCTTGACACTAAGGAATAAAATGGGACTCATTTCTTGTCGCCGATCGCTAGTATTAATTAGGTGGAAGATTTGTCTTGTTTTTGTATTTGGTTTAGCTTAAAATGTGAAGTTGTTACCAGAATTGCGAGTATTTTACCAAAGAAAAAAATGGGAACGTAATTTTGTATTGGAACACATATTTTACAACAATAAAATTAAATTTTCAATCTTTTACATGTAGAAGCACATTGCAACGATGCTAAAATTTTGTAGGGCACGAAATATAGTTTTTGTTCGAATGTGTTCCCTAAAACAATAATACACAATATATTTCTTCAGACTATCATAATTTCAGAAACATATTGTTTGATTTCCTAGTTAAACACTCTTTTTATAATATACAAGAATATATTACACTAAAATTGTAATATTAAAAAATAAATAAAATAGTCTCATTGTGTGTATGTGTATGTAAAATGTATAAATGTGTATATAAATAAATGTACACTCATTCTGTGCCAAGTGTTGCATTCATTGGAATAAAGCCTGCCGTACACGAGACAATATTTCCATCTAGCTCGCTTACTAGAATGTAGGGCTTAAGATTTGTAAGCATATAACCTTTAACTTTGAAAAGTTTTTACTATTTTAATTATAAATATCATTAGGGAGTCGCCGTAGAGGGGTTTTGCAAAGAGGCGGTTGAGGTTTTGCGTTTAAAAATTCGGTATTTACTTTTATGAGGGCGCCATCCCAACATGCCCGGCTGGGAACGGGTCGAAGGCACAAGTTATCTGAGGGCGGATGGTTCTTTGGCTGATTAATTATGTTACCCCCTGGCGGTGAATTAGAAGCAGAAATTCTTATTAATTACGGGACTTCGAGGAGACAAACTGTTCACACCAACTCGGGGAAAAACCTTGGGTTTATTTACGTCGTACTCGTTACAGTTCACACGCACACCAGACACTTTAGTACTTGCCAGTCTTCTGGTTACGGGCCGTGAGCATGTGCCCGTAGCGAAGGTGAAACTTAAAAAAAAACACAAAAAAACTTTTAAGCAGAATTACGTTAGTCGCCTGAGCTGAGCAGCTCGAGGCGGAGGCACAGGGCCGGCTCAAGGGCGGTTCGAGCGGTGCGGCCGAACCGAGCGCCATGATTAGGGGGCGCCAAAATTTTGAGAAAGAAAAAAATATATTATAAGATAAAAGTTTTCGCTGTTGTGTAGTATGTTGTACTTTATGGAAGGACAAAAATATTTTGTAAACATAAAAGTATAAAATGTAAATACGAAATTACTAAACTGAAAGAATTATTAAAAAGTATTGAAAGTAGCAATTGTTCATATGTAGCCATGCTAACTAAAAGAAGCCTATATGTGCAGCACTGTTCATAGTTGTGTTCTGAGCTTTTCGCGTCGTGTCTCTGCAGAAATAAAAAGAACTACATCGTGCACATAACAACATAGCCTGCGCCGCGTCTGCAGGCGAAGGCGAGTGCGAGTCGATAAGTAGACAGTCAAAGTCAACTGCGTGACACACAACTCAGTACCAAGAACAGGAAGAAATATATATTTTTTGTGGCTTACGAAGCTTTAGCTTTTGTGAATGTGTGTATATGCACATTGCAAATCTATGCGTGTTTGGCGTGGTTCGTTCTTCACTCCTATAAACGGTGAGTTGAGATAACACAGATTGAATAATTGTACCACGAGTGCCAAGTATGTTTTATTATTAGTGGGTGATATATTTTTTTAATAAGTGCCCTCCTTGTACGTTGCAACAGTAACAATATGGCGATAGAATTCATTTTCTGTTATATTACAAGAAATATACTTTTGTAAAATATATTTTCATACGTAGCTGCATTGTTGCGCAAAATACACATAGTTTGTTTGACTCTGCCTATCCTGTTTTTATAACGATTTTTAAAGTAGGCAGTGCAATTTGTTTGATAAGTAGTAAATTAATAAGATGTCAACATATAGAAAACAGAAAATAAAATGTAATTCACTAAAAACGAATTTTTTTGGGGGGGAGGGGGCGCCATAATAAGACTTCGCACCACCCTCAAAAATACCAAGGGCCGGCCCTGCGGAGGCAAACTTACACAGCGCGATCCGCGAGAGGCCCCAGAGGCCCGCGAGACTGCCCGGCGAAAACGCACCAAAACTTGAAACTAGCCCCCGTGGGTGCTAGTACATAACCACTCGGAGTCGGCCGGTACCGTAAATTTTACATTTAAAATCCTCCACGTGCGGGGTGCGGTGTGGAGGACAGATGACCGGGGCAGTACGTCAAGTTAAATTATGAGGTTCCAGAGAAAAAAAAAACAAAGTTAAACGGTGACTCGAAACTCAGTTAAGCAAAACGTGTGTATGTGACTTACCCCGGTCAGTGCGCCGTAAAGACTGGCCGAGGCAACATGGCGGTTAAACCCACTCGCCGGCCACGCCGACGCCTGGGGTCAACTCAGTACTTGATTTAAAACTAAAACACCCACAAACCCTTCGCAGCATGCCAGAAAATTTCCATAAAGTATTAAATGAATTTAGAAGTTAAAATAAAGTGTTTATCATATACCTGTGTGTGACGTGGCGGGTGGAGAGAATTACGTAAAACAATAACAAAGATTAGTTAACTTTAAAAACTCGCTGTATGACCCTGAAAAAAAAAAACACTAGGGAACCTAAAAAACATTACTTGGCTTTAATTTATATGTTTTTTAGTGTCTCATAAAAACTTCACAGAGCGAAGCAAGCAAGGGGGGGGGGAAGGGAGCTCTGGGAAGAGCTGGGCCTAGGCCAGCTGTTTTATTTAGCGTGCAGCGAGTAAACACCCCCCATAGTCCGTCTCACAGGTGGCTCTCTTTCCCGAGCCTGTATGTCACACCTTATGAATAATTTGTTTACTGATTACTGAAAAGAACACACACTGATTATTTTATAAAAACACTGCACTGGGGGGGCAGAACAGAGTGGTGGTCCCAGGGGGGCTCGGGGTGGAAAAGGCCTCCGTCCAGCTGCTGCTGCTCAGGCGGACGTGTGTTAGTGTTTGGGCTAGGTGGGCTAGGAGGTACGACGTCAAGGGTATCATTATTATTGTATATGTAAGTGTGCTAGCAGTGTTGTACTGCTTTACTTCATTGTATAGTAAACATACAGTGTTAAATGTATTTTGTATGATGTGCCTATGTATATATTATGTATATAACTATACTTATATTATGTTTGTATCTTTGTATGTGTTGTTTTTTACTGACGAGTTCTATAGCATGTACATGCTCATTGAACAATAAAACAACTAACTAACTAACTAAAGCCCGTCGCACACTGTACGATATTCCTTACAATATTGTAAACTTGGAGTCGTACTGGCTCGGCTACTTGCTTCTCTACTCAAAATATTGCCTGCTACTAGCAGCCCTACAAGCTCAGGTACTGGATTTGCCTAATTGCCAGCGTCCTATTTTTGTTGCGAGCTGCACTGCAATATTTACGCAGCGGCCAATCAGAATTCATCAAAACAACAACACTAGAAGTTTTGACGCACGCGAGTATTGAGAAACATATACATGGAGGGAAAGAATTGGACGAAAGAGTAGTTTACATTTTAGGCGCGATTTTTCGTAAACATGGAAGGAAATAAGTGGACGAAAGACCATCTGAACTGACTGTATGAAAAAAAAAAAAAAAAAAAGGAATTTCCAGCAATAATAATTTCGGAAGTCGACAAAATATACACAAACACAAAGTATAGCCACAATTTTCCTAATCAAGTTCTTCCAAAATAACAAGGGTGTCGCGATTCCGATTCCATCGTAACAGCCATTTTCTTGCACGCAAAGTTTTTTTTAAAATTCCTTTGTGCTTCTGAAGCAATTAGAAGTATCACTGTGGCAAGTATTCGTCGCTTGGACAGACTTATGTTGTGGAGAAAATTCATTTTACAAAACAAGACAAGCAAGCCAGCCAGTATCGTGTGCAGCAGAAACTTGTAACGCGCCTAGTATATCGGCTTGTAACCTACCCTGAAAAGAAACTAGTATACAGTCTAGTAAGCGAACTAGTAGGAAATATTGTATCGTGTGCGGCGGGCTTAACTAACTACTTGTATAAACAGTTCCACACATGCCAATGCATTTATGGACATAGAACACGTATATATCAGCTTACCTTATTAACATTATTTTATGTAAATAATTGCAAAAATGTTAAAACGCGAGATGTAAACAAGACAAATCTTCCACCAAATTACTACTAGCGCTCGGCGACATGAAGGGGTCACTTTTTCTTGCTGGAGAGCACACGCAGTGTCAAGACCTCTTAGACCGTGACCGTGATTAACGATTGGAGTTCGCCATTTGTCTCAAGTGGCTGCTCATTGGTGTTCGTGCAATCCGTGTCTTTTTCATCTATTTCACTTCTAAACCAGACAATATAAGTTTTGGTAATGTATTTATTTAGTATATTTGTATTTAAAGTTGTTATTTTTAATCAAGTAATACCTGTTATAATATTGTAGTGAATCATGTGTTTTGTACTTACGCGTATATGTCCGGGGCAGGGCGAATATTATTTAGCCTTCTGCACGTTTGTGCTCGTACATCCCAAAACCGTGTTTGAAACCGCTAGGAAAATGCCATATAGGTTACTAATCAAACTCATGGTCAGTTTTGGGACTTACACATTTTGGGATGCAGGGTTGAACTTTACTTAGGTAGAGTAGCACACCGAATCCCAAAATACCGAAGTTAGCTCCATAAAGTCGTCTGCTAGTGGTTGCATGTTTATTGTAGCCTACCGTAGTTCAAGATAAGTTTATAACAACTACGAAAATAATTATATAATGAAAAAATAAGATATTGCCATATTACTTTGTTTGCTAACAATTATACCTATTTATAAAATAATTGTATTTCCATGGGATTTTATTAGAAAAATGAGAATGTTTAGGAATCCGAGTAAATGTCGAAGAATTACTGAAATCTGACCTTACAATTAGAAAACAATTGGTTGAAATTATGTAGATAAACACATTTCTTTCACAAACACGTCAAAATTGCTAGTATTATATTTAGGAGCTTGGGAGCAGGGTAGGTAGCTGCCAGCAGAAGTCACTCAAAAGAGCACTTAAAATGCTATGTACTGTACAGGCTCTCACTTGCAGATAACTTAATAAGACATGGTCTAAGGAGGATGGAATTGAAGAAATGTAAGCAGGTTTGAAAGAAATTTTAATAAATGTGGTTCAAAGTTTGTACCCATAAAGAATGTGGGAATGGGAAGAGACCCACCTTATTATGGAAGGGAAGTTAGGCTTAAACGCAAGTGTAGGCAATTGCATGCTAAAAACAAAAGGGTAGAAAGCAAAAGTATGAGAGATGAGATGAGGAAATTAGGGAAAGAATTGACACAAAATAATAAAGGCGAAAAGCTTGTATATGGTGTAGCGTGCTACGCTACAGTGATTAAGTGAACGTGTCAAGACTCGGTCTCTGAAGCGCTTAGGGAGAGGAAGTATTGGTGAGCGTCACTGATTGTATGGACTATAATGAGGCGGCTGGAGGATTATCGATCGCGCACAGGCTTGCACGCAGGTGGAGGGGGAGTAGCTTGGCCTTGTGGGTAGGAGAGTCAGAGGAGGGGAGGACAGGAAAAGGAGACTGGTGTGTGTCGTGGAGAGCGATGGTGCTGTTTTCGCTCGGAGCTGCGAGCCGCTGTAAAAATGCCGGTCGGCTGGTGTACGCTGTGGACTTCTGGACGGGCGCGTTTAGTTTTTGCGATTGAGACAGATGATCGCGCTGCTACTTAAGTTGAGTAGAGAATCTTTGGAGAGTCAATGTACAGTAATACTTAGCGGACGGGTATGTTCGCGGTAAAAGTTTGTTCTGGGCATTTGACTGTAAGCTGTGTGTTGGCGGACTTTGCAATTCCGACGCGAATGAATTTACCGCATTACTACTTGTGATGCCTTTGTGCGTTTCAGTAACAGTCTATTGGAAATGGCGAATGAGGACAAAGTTTGTTGTGCCTTAAACATTTGTTTAAATTTCAGGCTTAAGGACTGAATGGTTTGTTTTCCTGTATGTTTTACGTGAAACTTTCTAAACGTGCTTTGCGAGTGAGCGGCGATCTTGCTGAGTGCTACTAGAGGAAGCTTATACCCCATTTCACGGCGTATTTAACGTCTCTGTGGGCGTGCTCTTTAGTCACTGAATGTGGTGACACATCGTCAGGAGCTACTGGGACTCGTTCTTCTGCTTCGTCAGGTACCAGTGTCAACTGATTCAGGTAACCCGAGAGATTTTCATTTTAGTAGTATTATGTGGCTGATACAAACGGTGATTTGCTTAGACTTGCCGAGCTGAGGAACTCCGTTTTTGTGGAATACCGAACGATGCGACTAATTGCGTGATCCTTCAGGTGTTGTCAATCATTTGTTTAGTCAGACTGAAAATAATTATGGTGTTGTAAGCAGAGTATTGTAACCACTTATATGTTTACACACATATATATATATATATATATATGTTTCCAATCGGAAAAATTGTAGAGAAGCCTTGCAAGTAAATATCATTATATTGTTTAACATGCTCATTGCTTTGGCTGACCTTCTGTATACTGTGTCAGTTGGGTTTTAGAGTGATGCAAAATGTACGACTGAAACATTTTAAGTAAATACTATTAAAGGGAGGGGGGTATTGGATTGAGTTTATAGGAATTGAATTGCGTTGTATTTTCACTGTATTGAGCCACTTAAGTAAAATGCTTTACGTAAGAGAGGCGCAGAGTTGTTATTTCAGTATATCCCCCTGGATAGTTACATTAATATTGTTGTTGTTATCTTTCTTGCTTGTTTCTTCCTAAAGTAATTTGTCCCTAAACTAGTTAATTTTGTCGCAACCTTACTGAGATGCTAGAAGGGCCTAAGGTTACTACAATGGATAAGATGACTGAGGAAGGGCAAAAAGGTAGTTGGGATAAGCTATTTATGTATGTAAGGTAAGAGGAAGTGAACAGAAAATACCAACACTAAGAAGGGAAGGGGGATAAGAATCCGTAACTGATGAGGAGAAAGCAGAGGTGTTGCAGGAGCAGTACCTAACTGTGTTTGAGACAAGCAAAGAAGGTAGGTGGGAAAGTAGGGAAATTATTATTTTTTACAATGATAGATGTAAGATAGAGATGGGGGCACTGAGAAAGGTACTGGCACGACTCAATGATAGAAAATCAGAGGGACCTGATGGTATTGGAAATGTAATATTAAAGATGGGGGAAGGAGAGGTGTGCAGATACCTACAGGTACTTTTTAGCAAATCACTAGAACTTGATAAGTTGCCAGCAGAATGGAAGACTGCAATAGTGGTTCCCATTTACAAGGGGAGAGGAGAGAAGATGAACCCAGCCAGTTACAGACCAGTGAGCCTAACATCAAATGTTGGAAAAGTTATGGAGAGACTGGTGAGTGAATATATTGTGAGGGTAATGGAGGAGAACGGGAGTATGGACGATAGACAACATGGATTCAGAAAGGGGTTCTCATGTGAGATGCAGTTGGCAGGATTGTTGGTGGATATAGGAGAGGCTATGGATGGGAGGAAACAGGTAGATGCGTGTTTTGCGTTCGACAAGGTGCCATACGTAAAGTTGATGATAAAACGGAATGAGTTGTTGGAGGATAAGATGGTGGTAAACTGGGTGGGAGAGTATCTGAGAGGAAGAACCCAGACAGTACGAGTAGGACACACTCTCAGAGGAAGGAAGGGTAACATCAGGGGTTCCACAGGGTAGTGTTCTAGGACCCCTCCTCTTTTTAAATATGATGGGGGATTTGGGGATAAACATGAATTGTAGGGTTTGTCTTTTTGCAGACGACTGTGTATTGTACAAGGTGATTGGAGAGGGTGGGGGTCTGCAGGAGGACATAAACAAATTGGAAGAGTGGACGAAGGAAAGTGAGATGAAAATTAACGTAAATAAAACTAAAATTTTGAGATTTACACAGAAAAGAGAGGTAGTCAGAGAGACGTATAGATGGGGAGGACAGGAGATTGGAGAAGCGAACAGATATAAATATTTGGGAGTTATTCTTCAGGATGACTTAAGATGGGGCGAGCAAGTGAAGTGTATTACAAGTAAAGGTAGAAGAGCGCTGGCCCTGCTGGGAAGGGTGTTAAGGGGCACAGACAAGAAAGTGAAAGAAAAGGGATACAAAACAATGGTGAGGCCCATCTTGGAGTATGCGGCAGCGGTCTGGGACCCGTACGTGGTAAGGGAAGTGGTAGAGATGGAGAAGGTACAGAGAAGGGCTGCTAGGTGGGTCACAAATAAGTGGAGAACTCAGGGGGAGAGAGAGGAGGATTTCAGACCATCAGTAATGATGAGAGGACTGGGGTGGGGCACACTGCAGGAGAGGAGGAGAGTG
>PNEQ01080792.1:0-10559 GCA_003012365.1 Medauroidea extradentata
GGGTGGCTCATAGTGGGAAACCCGCCGAACCTACGTCATAGATACCTGTCCCAACTGCGTCTTAACCCTTCGAGGGTGGCCTACGTGACTAAAAGCATATCCGAAACATGATGAAATATCTATTTTTAGACCCCTGTAATGCGGGGAACACCCGACTGTCTGGGCTAGTATAAAACCACAGAATCGGCACATTTGAGAGAGTTCGCGATTGGAAGTGCTAGATGAAGGTGCTACGCCTGTGGAGAGAGACTGGTGAAGACATCTTGGTGACGTCAAAGTCTACTGTGAGGCGGCAGGCGGCTACCTGCGGAGCAGTGTTGGCGATACAAGAGGACTGCTGCGGCGGGCTGACAGGCGAAGAGGAGGTGCGCGACGAGAGTCGAACAGAAGACCTCAAGAGTGAAGACAGAGGTGCACTCGGGGTGCTGCGCAGCACATGGTGGGCCATCACCACTTCGGACTGATAAGGTTGTACATTGTCATTGTTAGAAATACTGTTGATTGGATATATGACTGAATTTTATTGTGATTTATAGTGTTTAATTAATTGATGGTAGACTTTTCTTGTGCTTTAATTGTCAAAGTTAATTAACGTGTCTGTGACACAGGAGTAATTGTGTTGTGAGAGTTCTAGTTGATTACTGTTTTGTGTATTTCATAGCTTTGTGAGCTATTAAATCCAGTACTTAATTTAACTCTTTTATTATTTGTAATTATAGACCTCTATCCCAAAGAACTCATGGGAATTGCCCACATATAAAGTTTGTGCTCTCAAACTTGTAACAATATAATATTATTTCTAATTTAACCTTAGCGCTTTAGACGATATAAACATTTGACAAAGAGGATTGAAAAAATCTCAATATCGTTTAAAACAAATGCTTCGATTGTAGTTATTTTATTAATAAAAAAGTAAATAAAGAAAACGTACATCACGGTTAGTTCAGAGCCATTACGCCTTGAGAATGCTAAACAAATACGAACATTGTTTTCCAAAATTTTGTCTACATGCTTCCTGTCTTAACGATGACTATTGAAATCGAATTGTTATATTAATAAAAAAAGTGTGTTTATTATTCAAATGCTTTATGATATACAATATTCTTAGTATATAAATAGTTTTGCTGGTATTCCGACACGGGAACAGGCGACATATAACTGGCCATGTGAAAAACATGGATTTTCAAGAAAACAAACAAAAAAGAAAACAAACACTTAGAGACTGCCCTTGAGATTTATTTATCGACATCAATTATAACAATTCTATTTCAACAGTCATCGTTAAGACAGGACAACGTCTGTCGGGTCAGCTAGTGCTGAATATTTCTTAGTTTCTTTCTGATTCGAAATTTAGTAAGGTTTATTTGAAAATATTTAAATACGGACTTTGCTGTGTACCTGATCCTTCTTTAAACACATTGTATTCGAAATATTAAAAAAAGAAATATTTTAGTTAGTTAAAATTAAAATACTAATCATCTTTCACCATATAAAGACGACATCAAAACTTCTAGTAATGAAGTCCAATATTATGCACCCAATTGTGAAATATAATGTTCCTATTAAGATACATTACCAATTTGTCCATACTTCATTTACTATCCGTAATTGAGTATTTGTAATATATGAGGCAACACAGCCTCTTAAAAAGGAAGCGATACGGGTGACATCGGCCCTGGCAGCAAGAATCATACTTTCTGTATGCGCGGAGCGCTAAATATTGCCGACAACTGTCAAAATGAAAAAAGTAAACCTCGAAATTTCGTACAAATACCGGGTTTGTCGTAGATGCAATCGTAAGTTAGTGCCCACGAAGTTAAGAAAAACTCTATCTTATGTGATAAATCGTATGATTAATCGGATATCCTAGAAATACGCTTGTTTTACTTCACACAGCATAAAATTGATGAAAGCTTTTCTTCTAGCGGTAAAATGAAAACCAGACATATTATGTTTTAATACGACAGTGCTTTGTCAAGAAAAATCACGTTAACGAATATATATTTAAATTTTTTTAATTTTATCTTATGCATTAAGATTTTACTTCCAGGAATGTAGAACTGAATTAAAGGAATTTAATACGTCATTGTTTTAACAAAACATACATAAAAATATTAAACTTTGAAATTCAGTTAAAGTCTCTGTAATTACGTATATATGTTTCATAAAACAAATCATCTCCTTGCAAATATATCAAAATACACCTATATAGCTCTTATGTTTTAGATAGAGTCTGGAATGTATCGTATGTACATATTCCGGCAAAATAGTTTCAAAAAATTAGTACAGAAATAAGCAACATCGAAAATGTACCATTTTGGAATAAAACTTAAAGTAAAGAACTAAGGCTTGCACGTTTGTAACATGAACTGCTATACATATATTGTCAATCTGTGCAAGTACGCCGTACAGCGCTATCTCACGCACACTTTGAAATTATAATAATAGAAAAAATACTAGTTTTAGAAGTGGTAGTCTTGTTTTCAACTGCTAACAAGCAATTGAACTTACGTTATCCAAAATTGTGTTGATCATAATTACCATACGGTTATTGAGTATAAAGTTTAAAAGTTTTTAGTTTCATTAAACATCTTAATATGGAAAATTTCAGCTCACAATAAAATGAATTTTCTTGAAAGTATAAATGTATTTATTACAGTTTTATTTACTAAATGGCTGCCATATACATTGGTCGCTATTCAATGAAGACACTATAGAGTTATTTGATTCATTATCGGGACTTCGACTACACACTTGTATCTGAAATAATACATTTACTTTGAGCATAATTTTATTCCGTTTGGCATTTTGTATAGAATAGTGCCACATTAACCACTGCTAAAAAGTAGACTAAGTCTATAAATAACTTTTTGGCAGCCGGAATTACATGGATAAATAAATTGATTTTATAAAATATATTTATATTTGGTTTGAATAACAGTATACCGTCAACACCACTAAATTGATCACAGTCCGAATTGGCGTGCTAGTAGTACTGGTTTTGTCTATAAAAAACACAAACTCACTTTAGAGATAATTTAATATTTTTTTTACCATTTCAAAATATTATGTTTATGTCATGCATAATGAATTTTCATTTCATATTCACTGTTTTAGGAACACAAGAAGTAATAATTATATAAGCGCTAAAAAAGTTATTTTGATATAGCAGCTATTTATTTTCTTAGCAGCTGTAATAACGCAGTAATCAATGCATCAATTTAAATTAATTTTGTATAAATAACTAGCAGTCCCCCGCGGCTTTGCTCGCGAGTATTATTCGTAACTGATAATATTTATTTTAATTTAAAAACCTCTTTGTACACGAGATTGGTACTTCAGTCATCAAGTGTTAGAATGTCCAAGCGGCTAGTTGAACTAATTCTGCAGCAGGATAAGTAGCTATATAGCTGTCCACGCGAAAAGCAGTCTTAAGTTTGTCCCTGCCCTTAACAGCGACTTCGCCTGGGCATTATTTATAGCCCTGCCTATTTGACGTTGTGGGGTAATTACAGACATCTAAGGTAAGAGATTAATCGAATGAGAAACATCTGTTTACCTTTACCATGTGCACAACCATTGGTGACGGTGCCCTCAATTATATATTTTCAAAATATTCACTTTAACTTTATTGACATTACAAAGTTTCAGAGGGTAAAGGTTTCGCGGAAAAGTATTTGGTGCCCCAAACCTGAGATTAGTGAGATGATATATCGTCGGTTTACTGCCAAAGTGACAAAGTCAAAATGAGATAAAATTATAAAAATACTAGGAATATGTATATGTTGTTCACGAACAATTGCCTAAGTTTAAAGTCTATTCGTCGTTTCGTACTGTTGTGTCACAATATAGTAACATACCACATTTTTGTTAATATCTACAATTTAATACTGTTTTTAAACGAAATAGCATTTATGTCTTAATCACTTTTGGCAGTATACCGACGATATGTCAGCTGATATTGTAGAGGAACCTAAGTGGAAAGCGAACTGCAATTTTACCCCTTTTAAAGACTACATGTAAATTGCAATAATTCGATCTGTCTTGTAGTTTTTGTGTGTCAGAATTGAACGTTTGCACGCAGCTTTAAACGGAATTCAAGCCCAGAACCTCCCGGAATTTAGACCTGAGTAACAAACAATTGCGTCACGTAACGTCGAAATAAGTCATGAAAATAAAATTTATTGAAAAAAAAATTAATTATCTGTGTCCTGGGCTCATAGAGGTTGTACAACACCACGTCTCGATAGGTTACTGTAGTGAAACTCCTGTATAGGTTGTTTCTCGCTGTTCGTTCCTGCTTTTCGGATCGTCTGCCTTGATTATTGACCAACTAAGTTTTATTCTTAATAATCACGTTTCTTATAAAGAAAAAAAATTACATACATACTTTTTTAAATATTTACGTAAGCATCACTCTGACGCAAACAACACCTCAATATCGCTACTGGTTAGATAGATATCGTGGGTTGATGGAAAACAATTTTTGTGCTTTTTCACCCTTTCGGGTGTTGAATTTCGAAATATTTTAATTTTACATCTTATACATTTGTATAAGTATCCAATTGAAGTGTAAATCACATCGCTAGCCCGTTCAGTCAAATCAAAATTGATCATTCACTTAAAAAAACACATATCACCCCTGCACAGTATTGAGAAATCGAATTTCGAAAAATCTGGAAACCGTTTTGCGATAATTTCTGTAATCATCATCCTGAAGCAAAAATTAATTTTATATCTCGACGGGTTCGATAGATATCAAGGATTTATCTAAAACACGTTCAAGGTCTTTTCACGACTTAAGAGAGTAAATTTCGAAAAACCCTTGATTCACGTTTTAGAATAGTTTATTGGTATTTCGTGGACGTAAAAAACACAACATTAGCCCGCTATGTTCAAGATATATCGACGATTAATTGAAAACGCTTTTCACCACTTTTCACCACTTTTTACGTCCTTAGGTGGCGAATTTCGAAAATTCCTGAAATTAGTTTTTAGGTATTTGAGTAAGCATCAATCCTAAACAAAAATCACGTCTCTATACAAAAAACTATGGGATCGATATATATCGAATGTGAGTCGAAAACTCATATTACCCCTTTTTTAACCAGTTTAGGGCCGAATTCAGAAAATATATTTTAAATGGTACTTGGGATTCTTACAAAAGCACCAATTTAAAGCAAAGAGTACTTCGATATCTCGATTGATTCGATAGATATGGAAGGATAATCGAAAACACATTTCACGTATTTTCACCCCTTTAAATAAAGAATTTCGAAACGTCTTTGAGTCCTCTCATAGACATTTGTAAAAGTAACCAATTAAAGTTAAAATCACGACGATAGCCAATTGTGTTTCAAAGATTAAGACGATTCATTAAAAACACATTTTGCCCCTTTTTACTGCCTGGGGGTAGAATTTAAAAAAAACCTAAAACTACTTTTTGGGTATTTACGTAAGCAATATTTTGAAGTGAATATCATCTCTCTATCCCGAAGGATTCGATAGATATCGATAGTTGATTGGAAACACATTTAAGGTCTTTTCAGCCCCTTAAAAGTTGAACTTCGAAAAATCCTTAAATTGGTTAATATGCATTTTTACGAGTGTCCTATTAAAGTAAAAATCACCATGATTGGCCGTCGGGTTCGAGCTCTATCGACGTTTCTTCGGAAACACATTTCACCCCTTTTCACCCCCTTAGAGGTCGAATTTCGAAAAATCCCTTCTTAGTGCTCGCCTACGACCTGAAGGGAACCCCCACAAAAATATTTCACGATTCTAGGTCCAGTGGTTTGGGCTGCAGCTTGATACGTCAGTCAGTCAGTCAGTCAATCAGTCAGCTTTCATTTTTATATATAGAGATAACTTGATATGCTTATTTGATTTTATATGGAGTAGTCGCAGTAATGAAATATTTCAGTGGACAGTTGATGTTATATATTTATACATTTTACATTATTTTTGCAGTTTATTGATCTGAACTGTAAATTTAGGTATACATAGAGAGCTTAAAAATTCGCGTTTCCTTTTATGCGCAAGCTAGGATTCCCCTAATTGGCCGTTGACTTACTCGTCACTTCCTAGAAGTAGCTGAGCAAATAATACAACCGTAACTGAACTCAGGCCAATTTCATTGTGTCAGCGAGCAGCTAATAAACAGCTGATATCTATAGAGATAAGAAATTTCGCGAAAAGATTTTTGCAGCACTTTGTTTCAGTGCCTTAATTGCGCACCTGCATCTCTGCTTTGTGGTCAGTGATTGGATGCCGTAACACCAGCGTGTGGAGGTTAAACCCGCTAATCACAGACGTGTTGTGTCACAGATATCCCTGTACTGATTGGCACATTCTAATTCTGCACAAAAACACTCTGCTAATAATCATGAAGTTGAGCTGCAGGTATGCACGTAAGACAATGGAACAAGTGGGGCAAAAAAATTTTCACCAAAAATTCCCGTCCCTACTGAGTGATAACTAGAGACGTGCAAAATTCGCGTTATTTTCGGCCTACAGACTAGAATCCAAACGTCTGTAGGCTTGTTCAACGTCTCCCGTTGGACGAAAATATCGTGGCCTTCCGCGGAGAATGCTTCTGGCCAATAATTAAAAGTTCTCAGTATAGTGACTAACCTGCCATAAAGCTATCACACATGTAAATGACGTCATATACAGGCTCGTGGCCAGTGTAACCACATGTTGTACGCTTATATGTACAGGACAGTCAATTCTAGCGTGTCGCCAAATAATAACGCGAATTTTGCATGTCCCTAGTGATAACACATTCAGTACACGTGCATTCTTGGAGGCTAGCTTACACGTCAGTAAACCAGCGAATTTTTTCGGCCTGTAGCTATATATACATAGCAAAAGGAAAATTTTGCGCGTTCAATGAAAACCTTGCTAGAAACCACTGCCATGAGCGTACGTCTATTTAAGCCCCGCCTGTTCTTTCATTGTCTGCTGTTCCGTTTAGTTGCAGCTAATGGGCATGTGATACATAATCTAAGAAACAATGTGAGAGTAGTAAAAAAACATGGATAAAATAAACCAGTGCTAGTTGCAGTCAAACAGCGTCGCGTTGCCAAAAGCAGAATATCGTTCACCGATGTTGGCTTCGCCATATTCTTTGTAGATGTTTGTTATGCATTTATGACATCTCGTTCACAGCAATGATATCGAGCCCAGTTTACGTTGAAAAAATAAGAGTAACAAAGTTAATAACAAAATGTTAGTTATAAAATGTTATCAACAAATTCTAAGCTGCGGTACACTATTTTATACCAAAGTTGATAGAAAATGTGTTATCATCATTACTGAAAACACCCATGTTACTAACAAAGTTGTAAGAAAGATAAACGGAAGTTAATAACAATATTGATGACAGAAATGCCAACAACATTGTTGATAACATTGCTAGTAACATTTCTTACCAACAATCTATGATCTAGACCGCCTTAGAATGGGTCGGGAAAACAATGTCATCAACAGTGTTGGTGTCAAAGTTATTAACATGTTTCTAAAATTCATAACTTTTGTTGCTAACAAATGTTTTCAGCAAAATATTAGTGACAAAATGTTATTAATATTGTTAATAAATATTTACAAAGTTAGTAACAGAATGTTGGTAACAATGTGGATAACATGATGTCAGCAATTTTCAAGCATTTTTACAATGTTGTTAATAACTTTGTTGAAAACGCATGTTATCAGCAATGTTATCGTTGGTGTAAACTAGGCTTCAGGGACACAACCACTGGTTCAGGTTACATGTTACGGAAGAGGATTCTGTCACTACGTGCATAAAGAAACTCACCAAAAATTCTCCTCTGGAGTGATTTCGGGAAACCATGGCTCACCGAAATTAGTATGCACGGAAAATAATTCTAACAAAGGTCCTCATGAATGCGAGTTAATAATGCGGACACTGCGATATATCGCGGATGATTTCTGTTTAGTAAGTGGCGGTTGATTTTTCAACGGTGTAAAGGAGGGCGGAGGGGAATTTGGGACGTGAATCAGCTGTAAGTACATATTACGGCATCTGAGCTCGGTCATTTATTATTTGGAATTTACTACAAATAAATTGTAGTAAATAAGACTGCAATATGTGGGGAGAAATATAATTCATAATGTCAAGTATCCAGTCATTCCATCTTATGGTACTTGTTATCATAATGTAACATGGTGTTGTACCTATTTATATTGTGATATTTGTGTAAAATTGGTTAGGTTCTTTGTGAGATTTATAACAAATTGTTGTAAAGATGCACGAATCAAGCTTGTCGCTGTTCGTGTAATATGTCTCTTGAAAAACTACGACCTGGGCGACACACACCTTCTGTCTATGTAACTTAGCTCGTTCTTGCTCGGAAGTTGAGAGGTCTGGATGCGGGCTATTTTGATGTGACGTAAAGTTTTAATTGTACGCGCCGGGAGGACGAGCAGTAGCACAAATAACAGGAAAATTGTACGGTCGTGAAGGAGGGTTAAGTAAGGGGCGTGATGGAGTGTCCCGGGTGAAGGGAAGGGGGAAGTCGCCTCATGTAACTGCCACACACGACTGCTCTCAGCAATCGGCTCGCTGAAACCAGCTTCTCGTTCCTGCCACAGACCCATGTTCTAGACGGTTCCAAACATTCTAACTCTTCATTTAGGTCATTAGCGTATTCCTAAATAACGTGTTATATTTTAATTAATGAAGAACATTCTTGAGTTATTCGCGGTAAAAACGTTATTTAGAAAATTTGTTTATTAATAAATACATGTTTTGCATTAAGGCGTTAGTAGTTACATTGTTATAATTTGATAGATACCGGATGGATGAGTAATGATGGAGTGTGTAAATTTTGCGTGGTAATAGCTCTCGATAAACTATGTTGAAAATATGTTTTCCAATTGTCTTTAAAGCGAATATAGTGGGAATAATGCTACACTCAACATAGACTTTTAGATAATGTAACTGCATTTTCAAAACATATTTTATACTACACTAGCAGTCCCCTGCGGCTTTGCTCGCGAGTATTATTCGTAACTGATAATATTTACTTTAATTGAAAAACCCCTTTGTACGCAAGATGGGTACTTCAGTCATCAAGTGTTAGAATGTCCAAGCTGCTAGTTGAACTAATTCTGCAGAAGGATAAGTAGCTATAGCTGTCCATGCGAAAAGCAGTCTTAAGTTTGTCCCTGCCACTAACAGCGACTTCGCCTGGGCCTTATTTATAAAACTGCCAATTTGACGTTCTATGGTAGTTACAGACATCTAAGGTAAGAGGTTAATCGAATGAAAAACATATGTTTACCCTGTTCACAACCATTGGGAATGATGCCCTCAATTATATATTATCAAAATATTCACTTTAACTTTATTGACATTACAAAGTTTCAGAGAGTTATGGTTTCGCGGAAACGTATTTGGTGCCCCAAACCTGAGATTAGTGAGATGAAATATCGTCAGTTTACTGCCAAAAGTGAGAATTTCAAAATGAGATAAAATTATAAAAATGCTAGGAATATGTATATGTTGTTCACGAACAATTGCCCAAGTTTAAAGTCTATTCGTCGTTTCGTACTGTTGTGTCACAGTATAGTAACATACCGCATTTTTGTTAATATCTACAATTTATTACTGTTTTTAAACGAAATAGCATTTATGACTTAATCACTTTTGGCAGTATACCGACGATATGTCAGCTGACATTGTAGAGGAACCTAAGTGGAAAGCGAACTGCAATTTTACCCCTTTAACGACTACATGTAAATTGCACTAATTCGATCTGCCTTGTAGTTTTTGTGTGTCAGAATTGAACGTTTGCACGCAGCTTTTAACGGAATTCGAGCCCAGAACCTCCCGGAATTTAGACCTGAGTGACAAACAACTGCGTCACGTAACGTCGAAATAATTCATGAAAATAAAATTTATTGAAAGAAATATATATATATCTGTGTCCTGGGCTCATAGAGGTTGTACAACACTACGTCTCGATAGGTTACTGTAGTGAAACTCCTGTATAAGTTGTTTCTCGCTGCTCGTTCCTGCTTCGGATCGTCTGCCTCAATATCGCTACTGGTTAGATAGATATCGTGAGTTGATGGAAAACAAATTTTGTGTTTTTTCACCCTTTTGGGTGTCGAATTTCGAAATATTTTAAATTTACATCTTAGACATTTGTATAAGTATCCAACTGAAGTATAAATCACATCGCTAGCCCGTTCAGTTGAATTAAAATCGATCATGCACTAAAAAAACACATATCACACCTGCACAGTATGGAGAAATCTAATTTCGAAAAATCTGAAAACAGTTTTGCGGTAATTTCTGTAATCATCATCCTGAAGCAAAAATTAATTGTATATCTCGACGGGTTCGATAGATATCGAGGATTTATCTAAAACAAGTTCAAGGTCTTTTCACCACTTAAGAGAGTAAATTTCGAAAAACCCTTGAATCACGTTTTACAATACTTTATTGGTATCTCGTGGACGTAAAAAACACAACATTAGCCCGCTGGGTTCAAGATATATAGACGATTAATTGAAAACGCTTTTCACCACTT